>JAOSBN010056883.1:0-14141 GCA_027563595.1 Erythroxylum suave | reverse complement strand
ATGTATGGATTGGCATGATGATTTGGATTTGCTGCTTCCGCTGGAAAAATGATTTCTTAAAAGTTTTGAAATCTACCGTTTCTCCAAATATAGCGTGCTTTCTTTTTCCGATCCAACAATCCTGACTTACCGCAACTACAAATTTTAGTGTGCAGAGTCAGGTAAATTTTGCAGTGCACTCGACACGCGCTGTCAATAGTTTTACCAATTTTTTGCTCTCATTTTTAAGTATAGTTGGTATTTTCTTTTGCACTTGTATCTCTTTGACTTTTATGAGCTTTTTCCAGGAGTGCAAAGGTCCAAGTGTGGAGGAATTTCATTGAACACAAGTTTTCTATATTATTTAGTGATATTTTCATGATTTTTGTTATACTTTTTGACCCTTTTGTTGGATATTGTGCTTAATTTAGCTTAAGAATTCATGTTTTGAATTAATGTAGTTTGAGGGTAAATTTGTCATAATTAGTTAGTAATTGCACTCACTTAGTTTTTAGGACAATTGATATTGCAAACTGTTGCTTTTCATTGCTGGACACTCAAGAAGTAGAGCTAAGAGTGAAGACCAAGAAATTGCAAGTCATAAGATCAAGAAAGAAGACCTCTCAGGAAAAGTTACCTGTTGCAAATTCATTCCTTTGCTATGGCAAAACCTTCGAATCAACAACCCAGACTTGAACCTTTTTTGTATCTTTCACTTACCCATTCGTGCAAATAGACCCGAACACTAATTTAGAAACCCTATTTCTGGATATGTGAGAGGGGGGATTGACGAGAGCAGCATCCATCAATCCTCTCTCATCTTTCTCTTATGAATGTCATAAAATGCATTGTTCCATATCATGTGCTATCAATCACTTTATTTTGTTATACACGGTTATTTATCACAAACATCGAATTAGAATTCGGCATTCAACATTCAGTTGAGTATCACTTATTCCATACACATTTACAATCATATTTATCATCGGACCTTAGCCCGGCACTCAATAACAATATCAAATAACACATATTCAATCAAATTCACATACAATGAGCACTTCCAATACAGTCCCGAATAATGGTCTCCTTAGACAATTGATATCTAGGATTATCAAAATCAAACTAGTAACAGTTCAATATGTAAAAGTTAAACAAAGGCAATTCAAGCATGGTGAGGTACATCTAAGTCATCTCACTCCACATATAACTCAAACAGAAAAGCACATATAATTGAGATGACACATCTAGGTTAACTCATAGTGTACTCCAGGTGAGCTATTGCCTTGATTATCTGACAAATGTCAGGATGTTGTCAATTAACTTGTGCTTCTATATCATACAATACACACATAATCCACATATCACTAAGTTGATCAATCATATAGTTGTTCAACCATACACATGTATTTATGTCATGTTCTAATGCATGCTTAATTGTCTATTCCGAGTATATTTCCTTAATTCACATCTTGTAATCATTCATACTTCACAATTCATATAAGCTTAATTTAAACTTAAGTTTACAACTCAATTATACAAGATTATTCTAAGTTCATTACTCAATCATTCACTAAAGTTATTCTAGCATTATAAGATCACTTTCATTCATTTCATATTTTTATTCTCATTATTTCATCGGATTTATATCCGTTAGGTGGACCTTATGTTCGTAGGGTAGACCTATACCTATATATAATATCTTTCAAAGCAACTTAGTCCAAATGGCTAGTAAATGTTCGTTAGGCAGACTTCATGTGTACTACGTCGACATTCTCGAGTTTTCCATCTTCCTAACTTGGCTCATGTTCATTGGAGGGACATCATGTCTGCTGGGCAGACATTCACTGGACACGTACAGAAATTTGAAATTTTGGCCTTTTAGGTAGCAAAATCTCTCCTCAAAGTCTTTATAGAAGTTATAGGACTCGTAGTTCTCTTTGAAAGCATACTTAAATGACCTTAATCCGACATCCACAAATGTACTCTAAGAGTAAGATGGAATACAAAGGATCTTCAATAATAAGATATAGAATAATAAAGTTCAAAAAACTCAAGGTTTTGGGAGGTGGTGTGAGGAAGTGTGGTGAGGAATTGAAGAAGGAAATATAAGACCAAAAAAATGAAGAAAGATGATCTTTCTAGTGTAAAATTCGTAGGGTACAAATGTGTGGTGGAGAGGTGGGACACTTGTCAAATGGAGAGTTACGCCATGTGTCTTCTTCTTATGCTTCCAATTGTCACCTAATGTTTGATCCACTTGTCATTTGGTTTGCTAGGCCACTTGTCACTCATGTAGGCATGCCATTTGTCATCTAATTAGCTAAGCCACATGTCACTTATTCCTCATGCTACATGTCACCATTATATAGGCCTAACCTACCCAAATGTCCATGTATCATTTTTGTCTTGCTCTTTAATGTTTTTCCTAAATTTAAGTGTTCACACCACTTTATAAATTACTCAATCATATTAATAAATCACTAATTAAAATCTTCAAACAAGATTTACGACATAAGCGACACAGAATTGCATCATAATCATATAAGATCTTTTGTACCTCGGAATATGTCAATTAAGTACATATACTATCTTTACAATGTTTCGAAATCATGATTCATGTGTATATGCAAATATAATGCATGCCTATGGATTGTTCTTCATATATTCTCACATGATATGTCTCAATCTAACAATTAGTCCTTAAGGGTCTATTTGGTTGGAGGTTTAGTAATGGAACGGAAAGGAACGTAACACACTTCTATCATTTGGTTGAGGTTTTTATAATGGAATGGAACAAAATGGGATGGAAGTGAAGGGTTTCATGTTACATTCAATTATATCGTAAACAGTGAAAATAAGAAACCTCTGATTTGGGGAGTTTAGGATGGAACGTAAACTAATAAATACATACTACCTAATATATCCTTAATAATTTTTCTTAATATTAATTATTTCTTCTAACTCTAACAACCTTATATATAATTAATAATATTTTTATAATATTTCTCCTTACCCTAATAATAATATTTTTATATTATTAATAAAAATTGTATATAATTACTAATAAAATAAAAAAATTTAATAAAATTTTTATTAATGAAAATAGAAATATATAAAAAATTATTCTTTAATTGTTTATATATTTCTACACAAATAAAAATAAAAATAAATAATTTTTAAATTTAAATCACATATAATAAAATAAGATTTATTTAATAATTAATAAAAATATTTTTATATAATTAATAAAAATTGTATAGAATTAATAACAAAATAATCAAACTTTTATTAAATTTTTTATTATTTTAAAATAGAAATATATAAAAAATTATTCTTTAATTGTTTGTATATATTTTATATAAATAAAATATAAATAAATAATTTTTAAATATAAATCATATATAATAGAATAAATTTTATTTAATAATTAATAATAATATTTTTATATAATTAATAATGAATTGTATAGAATTAGTAACAAAATAATCAAACTTTTATTAAATTTTTTATTATTTTAAAATAGAAAATATATTTAAAAAATTATTTGCCATGGTTATGCGTGACATTTTATTTGGACATGATTTTTTTTTTAAAATTATAACATTAAACCTCTTACAATAACCATTTTAATATCACAAGTATAATAGTCATTTATTATGCATTACATTCCATTCCATCCATCTTCTAAATAATGTTTCACTAAGTTACATTATGAACCCTTCCATCCCTCCCAAACAACTTTTCACTATATTACATTCCATTCCATTATAAATTGTTTCGTTCCGTTCCGTTCTGTTCCATTAATTAACATCCAACTAAGCAGACCCTAAGTGGAGGAACGGGCTATTACAATTCCTGCCCCTTAAGAAATTTCGTCTTCAAAATTCTTACCTGATTGATTGAATAGATGGGAGTGTTGTCTCCTCATGCTTTCTTCAGTTTCCCCAGTGGCTTCTTTTCTCGAATGGTTCTTCCAAATAACTTTAACTAATGGGTTCCTCCGCAAGGTTCATCCACGAAGGGTGAGTTAGGGCCTAAGATCAGGCCGAAAGGCATAGTTGATGGACAACAGGTGAATATTCCTGTACTTCCGATTTCTCAATTGTTTAATTTGGTAGCCAAGTATTTTGGTCGGTTCCTCCATGTAACTCAAATTACTTGCAATTTCTATCTCCTATGCCAGTTACATATACGTTTGGATCTGATCAATATCTCCTGACCATGCTAACATGAAACACATTATGAATATGAGACATCTCTGGTAGTAATGCTAACTTATATGCTAATGGTCCTATTCTCTCGATAATCTCATAAGAACCAATGTATCTAGGACTCAATTTTCCCTTTTTACCAAACCTCAATATTCCTCACCAAGGAGATACTCACAAGAACACCTTATCCCCCACTTGGTATTCCATATCTCTTCGATGCTGATCTACATAACTTTTCAATCTATCTTGAGCCACTCTGATTTTACTGTGGATCAATTTTACTTTATCAACTGTGTTTTGAATCAACTTTGGGCCCTAGATAATCCTCAAGCCTTCTTCATCTCAATACAAAGGTGATTGGCACTCTTGTCATATAATGCCTCATAAGGAGCCATACCAATACTACTGTGATAGTGATTATTGTATGCAAATTCAATAAGTTCTACATATTGATCCTATGCTCCTTGAAATTCCATATCTAAGCATATCCTCAAAGGTCCTAATAGTTCTCTCACTCTGTCCATCCGTTTCAGAATGGAATGCTGTACTGAAATTCAAACTTATAAATGTTGTCTGTAAACTACCCCAGAATCTAGACATGAATCTAGGATCCTGATCAGACACAATAGACAATGGAACACCATACAACCCCACTACCTCAGTAACACACTTCTAGGCCAACTGATCCAATGTATTATTCTGTCGCATAGGTATTAAACGGGTCGATTTTGTCAATCTATCAACAATAACCCAAATAGCATCATATTGCCTCGAAGTCCTCGATAAACCCATAATGAAATCCATCGTGATTCTCTCTTATTTCCACTGTAGTATAGGTAGTGAATGTAATTTTCCAATTGAGGCCTAATGCTCTGCTTTTATTTGTTAACAAGTTAAACACTTGCTAACATACTAAACTACTTACTTCTTCATCCCTAGCCACCAGAAATGTCGTTTCAGTGTATTATACATTTTGGTACTACCAAGATGCATGACATAGGCAGCTATATGTGCTTCCTCCAGAATTTCTTTTCTTAGATCAAAAACATCAAGTACACACAATCTCTTTTTCAACTATAACATACCATCCCTCTATTCAAATTTGGAATTCAGATTCTATTTCGACTGTTCTATAAGCTTCACTAATTCTAGATCCTTACTTTGAGCTTTCCTAATTCTTTCATGTGGTAATGGTCTAAGCTTCAATATAGCTATTAGTGCTTGATTCTACCACAAACTCAATTCAACATTTAACGCTCTTAATTGAACCAAGTATGGTAACCTTGAGGTCCGAATCTGGTCCATACTACTATTAGATTTCCTACTTAAAGCATCAGCCACGACATTAGCTTTACCTAGATGGTGTTCAATTGTGCAGTCATAATCTTTAAGTAATTCAATCCACCGTCATTATCATATGATCAACTTCTTTTGACTTAATAAATATTTTAAACTTCTATAGTCTATATATAGCTGAAATGTCTCACCATATAAATAATATCTCCAAATCTTCAATGCAAATACCACTGCATTAAGTTATAAATCATAAACTGGGTAATTAAATTCATAAGGTCTCAACCGTCTTGATGCATATGAAATCACCTTGCCATACTACATCAAAACATATCCTAATCCTTGGTGTAAGGCATCACTATACACAACATATCCCCAGATCTAGACAAGATTGCTACTACTATTGTTATACTCAATCAGTGTTTCAATTCTTTAAAATTTCTTTGGTAATCATCGGTCCATCTAAAGGGTACATTCTTCCTTAGAAGCTTTGCCAAAGGGGCTATAATCAAGGAAAACCCCTTGACAAACCTCCTGTAATATCCTGCTAATCCCAAAAAATTCTAAATTTTAGACACATTTTTCGAGACTTCCAATTTCATCACTACCTCCACTTTCTTTGGATCCACTTATATGCCCTATCTAAATACTATATGGCCCAAGAACACCACTTGATCAAAACAAATTCACATTTACTAAACCTGACATATAGTTGTTTCCCTCACATTATTTGTAAGATTAACCTCAAGGTTTAGAATGTTCCTCTCTAGTTTTTGAATACACCAAAATATCATCAATGAATACAATCACAAAGTGAACTAGATAAGGCTGAAATACATTGTTCATCAAGGCCATAAAAGTTGTCAGAGCATTTGTCAATCCAAAAGGCACACCGAGAACTTGAATGCCTATAACTGGTCCTGAATGCACTTTTTGGTACATCCACTTTAGCTATCTTCAATTGATAGTATCCAGATCTCAAATCTAATTTAGTAAAAACTTGAGCTCCCTGTAACTGAGCAAATAGATCATCTATCCTCGGTAATGGGTACTTGTTTTTCACTGTCACCCGATTCAACTATCTGTAATCAACACACAATCTCAAGGTCCCATCGTTCTTTTTCACAAATAAGAGTGGGACTCCCCGGGGTGACATACTGGATCTGATGAAGCCCTTGTCTAATAACTCCTATAGCTGTAGCTGAGTCTTAAGTTCCTTAAGTTCTATAGGCGTCATCTTACACGGAGGAATAGATATAGGAGCAGTGCCTAGAACAAGATCGATAATGAACTCTATCGCTCTATTAGAAGGTAAATACTAATAATTCACTAGGAAATACATCAGGAAAAACCTTAATAACAGGGATATCCTAAACTACTTGCTCATTACGAGTATTAGTTACATAGGCTAGATAAGCCTCACATCCATCTCAAATCAATTTGAAAGCACTCATCAGACAGATTAGTTTAGCTGGCACTGCTTGACTGACCCCGAAATATTACTCTCGGCTATTTAGGAGATTCAATGATCACCTCTTTGGTATAATAGTTCATTACAGCTCTATATGTAGCAAGCCAATCCATGCTTAGGATTGGATCTATCTCTCTCAATTAGAGTACTATTAGGTCGACTTCTATCTCCACCTGATCAATTTGAATAATACACTTTTTACTCACTTCCCTACTCATAGTAGTATGACCTACAGGAGTATTCACCTCTAAACCATATTCCAACATCCCTCTCTCACAATTTAATTTAGATGCCAAATAGGGGGAAATAAATGAATGTGTGGACCTTGGATCTAGCAATGCAAATGCCTTAAATTGAAAAACATATAACACACCAGCAAACCATATCAGGGGAGTTCTGTGCCTCCTAGCTAGTAATGGCATAAATTTTGACCTGGGATTGTGATTGGTTGCTTCGCACTTTAGTTTTGGCATTAGGACCTATAGAGCCCACTCTTCCTCTACCTCTACCTCTTTATCCTCCTCCACTGACTCTACTCTACTGGATAGTCACTTCAGATCCCAGACTATGCTCCTACAACGGTGAGACAATCTCTAATCCGATGCTCAAAGGAGCCACAATGGAAACAAGCTCCTGACAACGTCCAACATTCACCACCATGTTTCTTCCCACAGTACCTACAGCTAGGCATTTGCGGTGGCTGCCTATTATATGACAATCCTCTAGATGCCTGGCCTTTACTAGAAGAGGTAAAGCTACCTCTTGGCTTAAATCCTAATTGTCTTGATCTTAAATGTGATCGTGATGGTCCACTCTAACGTTTGCTGAATTTTCTACCTGAATCAGCTTGAAATTCACCAAGGTCTCTTTAGTATGAACTCCTACTTGTACTCACCATATTCATCTTTCAATAGCTATTCGAATTTGATCAAAGCTACTCAAATTAGTGATTGCCAGCCTCATTCTGGTTTCCATATTCAGCCCATCTTCGAATCGTCTATATTCATTTTCCTCAGTTGGGACCAGAGCCATTGCATAATCCAACAACTCATTATACCGCACTTCATACTTAGCTACAGTGAGGTTCCCTTATTTTAGATCAAGGAACTCCTTCATTTTCTTTTCCAAGTAGATCTTTGGCATGTAATTTTCCTTGAAGACCTTGAAAAATTCTTCCCAAGTCAGATTGTAGGGTGAAGCTGAACTACCAGGAATGATCTTCCACCACTAGTAAGTTGGACCTTGTAGTAATGAGACAGTATAATCAAACCTCTCGTCCGGTTCACAATCCATCTGGTCCAATATTCTTTCTGTCCTTTCTAACCAGCTCTCTGCCTCAGCAGAATCTGTACTTCCATAGAAGTCTACAGCTCCCTGTTTTTTAAGCATATTGTATCTCCTTTCTCTCCTTTTAGGTACTCTCGAGGGCATTGGCTCAGACTGAGGCATAGGAAACTCTCTGTTGGCTTTTATTCACTCAAGGTCAGCTGACTCAACAACTCGGTCCTTTATGGTGGATGACCTATAACAGGCAACAATTTTTTATCACTATATAAATTTCTCACCAAATATCATATTAAACGACTCCTGTATGTCCCTAGAGATGCTAACCATGCTCTGATACTGAAAATGTAGGTATGTGTTCAACATTCTGAGGAGCATCCAAACACACACACCCCACAAGAATGGTATATTAAAGTAGTCACATCACTTATCGAGGCATAATGTAGAACATAAACATACATTGTCATTTCATTGAAAGCATTTGGTTCATAAACATAAAAATTCATTGTGTTATTACACTCATAATTCATACATACTCAATACACATGTGAAGGTTCACATTCTTATACAATATGTACAATATGAAACTGGATGTTGGATCAAAGCATTCTAACTAGACTCTTCAAAATTAGAGCCATTCTTAATGCCCAAGCTTGACAACTGCGGACCGCTACTAGTTTGCCTTAGGCCTTAGGTCTCCTTAATACCTGAAAATCAACATTGCAATTTTGATGAGATTGCGAACTTAGTGAGTGGACCATCATCTATGTGCTCATCCATGTTAGGACATAAATATTTCAAACAATAACCAAATCCACATATATGTCATATTGTTCAGAATCAAGTCTCATTTAACACATCTCCCAATTAGGTATACCAACTCACAAAATATATAAACATTTCGATAAACACATTATCAATACAAACATTTCATATAGTCATTTCAGAATAACCTAATCATTCATTTCATCAACATGCATACAAAGTTGCACAACATTGGGTCAACATAATTTAATAACTTTTCACAATTATTCACATGATGCATGTAAAGATAAATACATGCAATGCACATGAGACTCTACTTTCTTTTTTTTGTGACCGAGTGCCTATTAATTGACCCATATCTCTCTTGGATACTAGGCTTATTTTAGGTACTGACCCATGTCCCTTGTGGATACTGGGCTTATTTCAGGTTGAAACCTATATCCCTTATGGATGCTGAGCTTATTTTAGGTACTAACCCATATCCTTTGTAAATATCGGGCTTTATTCTGGTTCGAACCCGTATCCCATGTGGATATCGAGCTTATTTCAAGTACTGACTCATATCCCTTGTGGATACGGGGTTTATTTCAAGCTGATCACTCTAGTTATAACTCCTTTATCTGATCATGCATATGAATGTCATAAAATGCATCGTTCCATATCATGTGCTATCAATCACTTTATTTTGGTATACACAGTCATTTATCACAAACATTTAATCAGAATCCAACATTTAACATTCAATTGAGTATCACTTATTTCATACACATTTACATTCACATTAATCATCGGACCTTGGTCCGACACTCAATAATAATGTCAAATAACACTTATTCAGTCAAATTCACATACAATGAGCACTTCTAATATAGTCCCGAATAATGGTCTCCTCAGACAATTGATGTCTGGAATTATTGCAATCAAACCAGTATCAGTTTAGTATGTAAAAGTTAAACAAGAGCAATTCAAGCATAATGAGGTATATCTAAGTCATTTCACTCCACATATAACTCAAACAGAAAAACACATATCATTGAGTTGGCAAGTCTAGGTTAACTCACGGTGTAGGTGAGCTATTGCCTTGATGATCCAGCAATGTCTGGATGTTGTCAATCAACTTGCGCTTTTATATCATATAATACACACAAAATCCACATATTAGTAAATTGATCAATCATATAGTTGTTCAACCATGCACATGTATATGTTTCATGTTCAAAGAATGCTTAATTCACTATTTCGGGTACATTTCCTTAATTCGCATCTCACAATTCATACTTCATAATTCATATAAGCTTAATTTAAACTTAAGTTTACACTTTAGTTATACAAGATTATTCCAATTTCATCACTAAATCATTCACTAAAGTTATTATAGCATTATATGATTACTTTCATTCATTTCATATTTTTATTCTCACTATTTCATCAGGTTTATATCCGTTAGGTGAACCATATGTTCTTAGGGCAAACCTATACCTATATATACTGTCTTTCAAAGCAATTTAGTCCAAATGACTATTGAATGTACATTAGGCGGACTTTATGTCTGTTGCGCGGACATTTTTGGGTTTTATAGCTTCCTAGCTCCACTCTTGTCCATTTGGAGGGACATCATGTCAACTGGGCGGACATTCACTAAACACTTATAGAAATTTGAAATTTTGGCCTTTTAGATAGCAAAATCTCTCACCAGAGTCTTCATAAAAGTTGTAGGACTAAGAGATCTCTTAGAAAGAATACTTAAATGACCTTAATTCAACATCCACAGATAAAGCTATGCCTCTTTCCCAATTCATTAATTAAAATCATCAAACAAGATTCACTTCATAATCAACACATAATTGCATCATAATCACTAAAAATCTTTCATATCATAAGATGTGTCAGTTAAGTACATATACTATCTTTACAATGTTTCTAAATCATGATTCATGTGTGTATGCAAATATAATGCATGCCTATGGAATGCTCTTCATATATTCTCACATGATATGGCTCAATCTAACAATTATTCCTTAAGTGTAGGAACAGGCTATTACAGATGTGCCCTTCCTTTTTTATGATGATCGTTTATCTGCATTTAATCAATTAAAGGAGGCATTAACATTAGCCCCAACTTGGCACCACCTGATTGGACGCTCCCATTTGAGGTTATATGTGATGCAAGTGACCAAGATATCAGCTACATATTGGGGGGCTCAAAGAAAAGACAAAAGGCTTCATACCATATACTACTAAAGAAAGACCCTAACAGGACCCCAACTTAACTGCACTACTACAAATATGGAATTAATTGTCATGGTTTATGTATATGATAAGTTTCAATCGTACCTTTTGGGGATAAAAGTTATCGTATTCACTAATCTTGCTACTTTAAAATAACTCTTTAATAAGAAGGACATGAAACTGAGGCTTATTCAATGGGTACTACTTTACAAGAATTTGATTTCAAAGTACGAGATAAAAATGGAGAAAAACATGTAGTTACAGACCATTTATCACGTTCGGAAGGAGGGGAACGCGAGCAAAGTGATGATGTTAATGAGAAATTCCCTGATGAAACCTTGATGTTACCTAACAACCTAACGACACTATAATTTGTTGATATCACAAATTATGTTGCCAGTGGTAAACTCCCCTATGATTTATCATATTGTCAAAGGAAACAAATCTTGCATGAATGCACTAGATATCTATGGGATGAACCAATCTTGTATCGAACATGTGTTGATGGTTGTAAGACGATGTGTTCTAGATGAAGAAATGTTGGATATATTAACATAGTGTCATGAAGCTCAATATGCTAGCAATATAGAGCAAATAAAACGACAGCTCAAGTACTCGAGTGTAGATTTTATTTGCCACATTTGTATAAGGATGCTCAAGCATTCATAACACAGTGTGATTGCTGTCAATGAGTAGGCAACATCTCCAAAAGAGATGAGATGCCATTATCCAACATTTTAGAAGTTGAAGTCTTCTATGTATGGGGCATTGACTTTATAAGGTCATTTCCATCTTCCATACAGAACATGTACATTCTAGATTACGTATCTCGCTAGGCCAAAGCCATGGCATCTCCAACTAGTGATGGGAAAGTTGTCTAGAAGTTTATCAAAAGGTTATTTAACTGGTCTAGAGTGCCAAGAACTATAATAAGTCATGAGGGAGCACACTTCTACAATAGATCTTTTAATGCCTTACTAAAAAGATACAAAGTCCATCATCAAGTTGCTTTTCCTCATCACCTGCAAATGAGTGGACAAGTGGAGGTCGTGAACTGAGAGCTAAAATGAATTTTAGAAAAGATGGTGAATAGCTCTAGGAAGGATTGGGCATTAAGGTTAGGTGATGCTTTATAGGCTTATAGGAGTGCATTCAAAACACCTATCATACTGACTCCTTTTAGGCTTGTATATGGTAAGGCTTGTCATTTTCCTGTAGAGCTAGAGAATCGAGCATATTAGGTAATGAGAGTTTTAAACTTTGATTGGAAGCAATGACTAAAAAACTACTCTTACAACTAAATGAACTTGAAGAGTTTCGTTCCAAAGTGTATGAAAATGCTAAACTTTACAAGGAGAATGTGAAGAGATGGCATGAATCTTATATTAAGCAGAAGGAATTTAAGGTAGGAGATGCAGTCTTGCTATATAATTTACAATTGAGACTATTTCCAGGAAAGTTGAAATCACAATGGAGTAGACCACTTATGGTCACCCAAGTTTTTGATCATGGAACCCTAGAATTAGAAAACACAAATAAAGAAACCTTTAAGGTGAATGGGCATCACTGCAAATTGTATCATGGTGGAGGGATTCTGAAGGAAAAAGAAGTAATCTCTTTCCTTTCAAAAAATGAAACATGCTTCCAAGGACACAAGGTCAAGCTAATGACCATAACTTAGCACGTTTTGTAGTTAGATTTAAATTGTTGTGTAGTTAGATTCATTTGAAATTCTATTAATAAGTCTTAATGATTTGCAATGGGTTGGATTACTGATTCTCTTACTCTCTTAAATCAATTATAAGAAAGGAAAGCAATCTCGGCATCAAGTGGATTTGGTCTTAACCCCATCACCGTCGCCACCTTGATCACTATGACGGGTTTAATACTCTAACCTTTGTCTTTTATTTTATTGTTATTTTAATTATTCTCGTGTTTCTCTTATTTTGTTATTTTTCTTCTCACCTTATGAATTGTTTGTTTATTCTTCTCACATTGAGGGCAATGTGTTGTCTAAGTGTGAGGAGGGTTGTATTCTCTTATTTGAATGTGAATTTCGCATGTTAGTTTTGTTTAGGATTGTACGGTGTGATTTGTGTGAATGTGTCAATGGCTAGGACTTAAACGAGATTAGTTTAGCTTTGAACATAGCCTTTTAGGTTGCGAAGATTTATTAGCTTGTGAAATTAGTGACTTAGTTTCCTTTGGTTAAATATACATGTTAATTAGGATATGATGTTACTTTATTCACCCTAAGAATTTGTTTCACTCATTTATAATTTTAGGTCAATCAAATAAGTAGCATCATTAGTACCTTTTCATGAGAATTACTAGCTAAAAGAAGTGAAGTATGCAGTAATAAATATAAAAAAAGTTCAAATCTTAATTAAATAACTATCCCTCTAGCCTTCAAGTTATAAATAGTGCTAGTAGCCAGTTGAAAATGAGATATAGTTGAGCAACCGTGGGACATTCATCACAAATGTTTACCTTCACGTCAAAAGACTCTAATGACTTTCCAACCAAGCCGTTTAATAAAAATATGACTTAGTTGAGTGACTAAACGACATTTATCACAAATTTTTTCCTTCACATAAAAAATGATAGGTTCATGTCAATCAAAATTAATAAAAATAATGTTTTGTCTGTTGGACCCCGTCTCCGAGGCCCAACATTCGGAAACACACAAGCATAGAAGACCCAAAATCGACAACATATTGACCTCAATTTGGGGGACATACAATAGGAAATTTGGATCAACTTCCTAAGAACATTTGTTCCTCATGGTCTAACGATTCTAACACCACTGAAAACGCTCAATTCGGATTAGAGATGAAAAAGTTATGCTCAAAATACTATCTGAAGAAAACAGTCAAAACTGACACTCTACCGACTTCATGTCAGAGTTT
>JAOSBN010056872.1:0-14142 GCA_027563595.1 Erythroxylum suave | reverse complement strand
ATTTTTCAGGACCGAGAGTAGACGCCTAGCTCCAGAAGGACTTTTCTAGCCGAGTAGGTCGTGTTGGCAAGAGAAGTCATGGCACACAGGTCGGTCAGCTGGGATTTTTGGGATGACTTAGATAGTTTTGATGTATTTTTCCTCTTTCTTGTAGTATGTTGTACTAGGTTTTTGGTATTGATGTACAGACAATACAAGATGACAGATGTATACACTTCTGATTTTGATGAAATGAAATGAGGAAAATTTTTGGTTTCAAAAACATTGTGATTTTTTATACTGATGTTTTATTATGATTCCATGTGAGGTGATAGTAGTGATTGATCGTAGTTCACCCTTATCGTAGGATATGTATCGGAATGACCTGCGGGCGTCCCGGTGTGTACCCTTCAGTAAGGGGGTGCTACAGATTATAAATACTTCATAACCTTTATAGATGATTACTCTAGACATGGCTATTTGTATTCGATGCCTAAAAAGAGTGAGTCTTTTGAAAAGTTCAAAGAATTCAAAGCTGAAGCTGAGAAGCAGCTAGGCAAGCCATTAAAATAACTTCGATTGGATTAAGGTGGTGACTACTTATCTAGAGAGTTCCAACAATATTTAATTAACAATGGAATTTTTTCCAACTTGTCAGCTCCTCGAACACCTCAATAGAATGGTGTAACTGAGAGGAGAAATAGGACTCTATTAGAAATGGTAAGATCAATGATGTCCTATGCTAGCCTTACATAATCGTTCTGGAAATATGCCATACAAATGGAAACTTATCTTTTTAACATTGCTCCATCCAAATTGATGCCTAAAACACCTAAAGAGTTGTGGACTGGATAAGTTCCTTCATTGCAGCAATTAAGGACTTAAGGCTACCCAACCCATGCTTTAAGGCCTGAATCCAAAAGAATGGAAACAAGGTCAAAAGTATGTTTGTTTGTAATATATCATATAGGTACTCGAGGGTACTATTTTTACAGTCCACAGGACAAGAAGGTACTTGTGTCTTCAAATGCAGCCTTCCTAGAGGAAGAGTTTGTGAGAAATCACAAGGAAGAAGTGAAGTAGTACTCAAAGAGTTAGCTATTTCATACAAGACAAGAGTTGATTTGGATATAGCAGAATATGATGTTGTATTGGATTCAAAAGTTTAATCGGAAGAGCAACCTGATCATCAAGTAATGCCTAGACGTAACGAGAGGATTGTGAGACAACATAATAGGTATCTAGGTCTAGGAGAAGGCATTATAGCCATCTCAAACTAAGACGAAATGGATCTCATTACTTATACACAGACTATTAATGATGTTGGTGTAGAAAAACAGCTCGAGGCGATGGATTCAGAAATAGATTCCATATACACCAATGAAGTCTGGATCCTTGTAGATCAACCACCAGATGTCAAAGCCATAGGGTGTAAATGGATCTATAAAAGGAAAAGAGGATCAGATGGCAAGGTAGAGACCTTTAAAGCTAGATTGGTAGCTAAACGTTATACTCAAATGGAGGGTATAAACTATGAGGAGACTTTTTCTCCAACTTCCATGCTTAAGTCCATCAAAATTTTTTTGGCTATAGCAACCTATTTCAATTATGAAATATAGAAAATAGATGTCAAGATCACATTTCTTAATGAGGATCTTGAGAAGACCATTTATATGGCCTCACAGTTAACAAATCCAAAGAGCTTTTCAATACCCTATGTAAATGGTAATTTAAAGATTTCAAAATGTTTATGCAAATTAAGTGTAAGTATAAACCGTATGCATTTGTCAATTTTAGGAAATTGGGACTAAAAGATGTGAAGCCAACATCTATGCATATTCAGTTAACAAATCAATTGATAAAGAAACCGTTTGGCTTGATAGAGGATGTACCTGTAAAAGTGGAAAAGTTTATCATTTTTGTGGATTTTTTCATGCTAGACTTTGAAAATATCAAAATTGTCCTTTAATCCTTAGTTTATTATCTTTGACCACCGAAAAAGCTTTGGTAGATGTCCATAAAGACAACCTCATCCTTCAGAGTGGAGGTAAATAAGTGAAACTTAACATGAATAAGGTATTAAAGAATCCAAAGGAGCATAGCTCATTCATGAGAATTGATGAAGTCAAATCTTTAAGGGAACGAGAGAAAGAAGAACAGATGACAGCAGAGATCGAGTTTGAAGAATATAAGTCTCTATTCAAGAAGCTAAAGAAGAAGAGAATGAAGAACAGAGGATACAGAACATAAAGGTTGAACAAGATACAAAAGTCCCTATTCATGAAGTGTAAGAAAAAGAGGATACAAGGGTGACTAAGGAAAAACAAGACAACTCACCCTCTCACAGGACAAACTGTTAGATTCAATAAAAGATTTAGAGAGTTCTATTATTCCCTATTTTATTGATAGTGTGTTAGTATAAAGAACATTACTGAACTTAATTGGTATTATTAATTTTATCAATATTTTTTGTTTAATTATCTTGCAATTTTTAATTTATTTACAGGCTATGAAACTAAAATTGGGTGACATGGGTGGAAGTAAACCACCCATAATTCACCCAGGTTGAGTGTGGAAGGAAAAACACGTCAAGCTAATGACATTAACCAATCGCTTTTTGGGAGGCAACCTAAAAGCTAGGATAAGTTTTATTTTTATTTTTATTTTTATTTTTATTTTATTAATATTTTGTCATTTTTACTTTGTAGGGAGTGAATTGTTAGAGCTTTATGGCCAAAAGTATCTCTAAATTTCTTCACCAACATGATCACCGCGTCAATCATCATGACAGGTTTATACTATAACCGTCAACTTTTTCTTTTTTGATTTCTTTCTTTTCGTTTTGTTTCATTCCCCCTTTGCATGTTGTTTGTTTTTCTCACATTGAGGACAATGTTTTGACTAAGTGTGGGCAGGTGTGCATTGTTTGTTATGTTTTCTTTTATCATGAGTGTGAATTTGACATGTCATATGTTAGTTTTTGCTTAGGTTTTCATGGTCAGAATTGTGTGAAGGTATCAACGGTTGGGACTTAATGGAATTAGCTTAGCTTTAAACACAGTCTTTGAAGTTGTAAATATTTATTATCTTGTGCAATTCGTGTTAATGGAATTAGCTTAGCTTTGAACATAGTCTTTTAAGTTGTAAATATTTATTATCTTGTGCAATTCGTGTTCTAGGTATCTTTATTTAAATACACAAGTTAATTAGGATTTGACATCATTTTGCTCACCTTAGGAAATTTGTTGCATACATTTATAATTATAGCTCAATTAAATAAGTACCATCATTTTTCTCTTTTCATGAGGATGATTAGCTAAAGGAATGAGGTAGGCAATCAAATATGAACAAAAACAACAAAAAGTGTATATCCTAAACAAATAACTATTCTGCTAGCCTTCAGTTTATGAATAGAGCTAGTATCCAGTTAAGAATATGATATAGCTAAGTAACCAGGGGACATTTGATAAGTGTGCATTAGTATATGTTTTTATAGGTAATTGACATGTGTTTTCTAGAATAATTGTTGTTTATTGTTCTAGTTTAGGATTCTTTTGTATGTTTTCATTAAGTTTGATTTCCATTGTTGTTCTTGTGTGTTTGATGTTAATTGAGAGTAAGAATTGACTATTTTCATGTAGGAAGAAAGAGGAAGCAACTTATAGGTTAACTAAAAATCAAAAAGGAGTAGAGCTTAGGACAATTCCCACAGTCGTGGGAATTATAATCCAAGGCTTAATGCGGGGCTTCATTAAACCTAGGATTTTTGGACTATTTAAGCATCATTAAGCCTCCATCTTCAAGAGAGACGACACCCATCTTTGGAATCACCATCCTTTAATGAAGAACACATGTTTGGAGCTATTAGGAAGGATTAAAGACAAGGTTCATCATCAAGATTGGGCAAAATAGCACATCAACACCAAAATTCCAGATTTTGGCAAAGAAGAGGAGTCTTATATTCAATTTTCTATCACTTCAATTTCTTCTAGTATTTGTAAAGATGGTTTATTTGAATGTTGATGGTGTTATGGAGACCATGCTAGGCTGATTTCATTGCAGGGATTGCTTTTGAACTATTTTGAAGAACTCCTATTTTAATGAATTGAATGAAGTGTTCTTTGATGATTGTTGCTTTTAATTGTTATCTTTAAAAAATCGAGAGAGTGACCAAGATGAAATATACGTAAGATTGTACAATGAGAGTTGGTAACCTATAGACATACAATTGTCATGTTAATTGATTAGTTAGAAGAGAGGTCTCAACGAGTCAATTGATCACCCGTAGGATAGTTTAATAACTAGTTAAATCGGTAAAGTCATTAAATAGGTTGAGCGATCATCCAATTGATTGTCATTAATTCAATTCGAGACAAATAGTTACACCTTGAGAGAGGGTAATTAGTAAATTCAGAAATCTAGGGTGAGGCACAATTCAATTGATAAAATAATAGGGAGTCAAAATAGGAAAAAAGTAATATCTAGTCTTAGATTTTGAATTCTGACATTTCTGCATTTGTGGTATTGTTCTTCATTCGTTATTGATCTTTTAGTTTTGATTTAATTTTCCAGATTATTCACATTTAACAATTTTTTTTCTTAAACAAAGTTTGTCTAAATGAAGCGATGTCTAGGCATCAATCCCTATGTGACCGATATCCGCTCTATTTAACTACATGTCATGACCCGTTCACTTGCTATTTTTGAGCGTAAAACAAATAGATAGGTTTTACTATCAACAAGTTTTTGGGCCGTTTCCAGGGATTGATTGTTGAGCATCGTGTTTGATTTAAATTTCTTTGATTTAAGAGATTTTGATACTTTTCCTTATGTATTTGTAGGTGCATGAACACAAGGAGCACACGAAGGACGAAAGAAGCAATAAAAGACATATTTCCCGACATTAAAAAGCACGAAAGCGAAATAAGAAAGCCAAAGCATCTGAACTTTTCAAAGCAACATATGACTTAAGAAGGAGAGTAAAAAGGACCAAAGCGAATGTTGATGGATTTTAGGAGGCCAGGATTTAGTCCCCAAGGAGTGGCAAGATCAGAAGTCCAAGCCAATAGTTTCAAGATAATTCCGGTGCTACTCATTATTTTGCAAAATAGAGTGCAGTTCTATGGACAATCCAATAAGGATACGAATGCCCATATTGCAAACTTCTTGGAGATCTACAACACTTTCAGGTTCAATGGAATGTCCGATGATGTGGTGAAGTTAAGGCCATTTTCATTCATGTTGAAGGATTAGGCTAAAGCATGGTATAATTCCTTGAATTCAGATCAAATCACGACTTGGGAGCAGCTCTCCCAAGCATTCCTCGCCAAATACTTCCTATTGATAAAGATGACAAGGATTATCAAGGAGATAACAAATTGCCAATAGAGCGACGAAGAATCTCTCTATGAAGCTTAGGAGAGATTTAAAGAACTTCAAAGAAGCTATGCACATCATAACCTCCTGAAGGAGTTTCTGCTTCAAACATTTTATAATGGAGTGAATCTGAGCATAAGAGAGATAACTGACGTAGCAACCAGAGGTTCATTAATGAGGATGGAAGAAACTCATGATCTATTGGAGAAGTTAACAAGCAATAGCTACATATGGCCGAGTGAGAGGAGTAGACAAGGTTAGAAGGAACAGAAAGGTATGATACCTATTGACTCAGTTATTGCCTTGCAGGCGGCACTTATGAAGTAGTTAAACAAGATGCAAGGAGCATCCACTTCAGCAGTTAAGGTGATGTAAGCACAATGTGAGCTGTGTGGGGAGAACAACCACAGCTCAGCAGAATGTTTCGTAGTGGGAGCTAGTGGCACCGAATAGATAAGTTACCTAGACCAACCACAGTGAGGTAATAATCCTTATTCGAACATATATACTCTGGGTGGGAAAAACCACCCAAACTTTTCTTGGAGTAACAATGATGCAGGTGGTCAACAAAGACTATAAGAACCACTAAGATTCCAGCAAAATCGAATTAGAGCATTGGAAAATAAGTTGGACAAGTTTATGAAATGTTTAGTTCCAAACTGACGGCACAAGAGGAGAATCATAAAAGGATGCGTGCAAACCAGGAGGAAAATTAGAAAAGGATGAAGGCAAATTTTAACCTGATTATGAAGAATCATGCCTCGTCAATCCATAACTTGGAGGATCAGATAAGTGAACTTACTGATGCTTCAGTTTCTAGAAGTGATGGTATCTTATCGAGCAATGCTGACGTTATTCTAAGGGAGCAACTAAAAGCTATTATACTTCAAAGTGGCAAGCAAATGGAACAACCAAGTATGAAAAAGGGCAACCACAAAAAAGAGAAAAGTATGGAGATAGAAGAAGAAAAATAAGAGGGAAGGCCATATATACCACCACCACTATACAAACCCAAACTCCCGTATACACAAAGAGTGAAGCAGCATCAGATGGATTCCTAGTTTTCCTAATTTTTAGAGAAATTGAAGAAGCTATCGATTAATTTGTCATTGGTGGAAGCTTTAGAATGCACGCACAAGTATGCGAAGTTTTTAAAAGATATACTTACGCACAAACGTACTTGGGAAGACAATCAGACAATTACATTGACGAAGAACTGCAGTTTTATTGTTTCAAGTCAAATGCCTTCAAAGTTGCAAGATCTAGAGAGCTTCACTATTCCATGTATTGTTGGTGATTTTGAATTTTCCAAATATTTATATGATTTAGGTGCAAGTATTAATTTGAAGCCATTGTCTATTTTTAGGAAACTGAGACTAGGAGAGGATAAGCTGACTTCCAAGCTCATTTAACTTGCAGATCAATCAATTAAAAGGCCATTTGAAGTTGTGGAAGACGTATTGGTAAAAGTGAACAAATTTATAATTCCTGTTGATTTTGTTGTGTTAGACTTTGAAACCGATAAGAATTTTCCATTGATTTTGGGTAGGCCCTTTATGAATATTGGTAGGGCATTAGTTGATCTGCATGAAGGAAAACTTATGTTGAGAATTGGTGATGAGCAGGTTAAGTTTAATATGACAAAGTCTTTGCAGAAACCGACGGATGGAAATGTGTGTATGAAAATCGATGTTATAGATTAGTGTGTGAAAGAGATTAAAGGAGTCAATGAGGTGAATGAAATACATGAAGATGGAAGTGTAAAGGAAGAGGATGTATATAAGGAAGTGGAGTTAGAAAGATTAGAGAGCTGGTGCACCTACACCACCTTCTACTATTAAACCCCCCACTTTAGAGCTTAAACCTTTACCTTCCCATTTAAGGTACACATTTTTAGGGAAGAACAACATTTTACCTATCATTATCTCCAACTAATTAAATTGTGAGCAAAAAGAGAAACTAGCAGAGACTATTAGGGAAAGGGTGAGAGTTATGGGTTGGCAAATTTCTAATATTCAGGGGATTAGCACAAATGTGGTGATGCATAGGATTAACCTAGAAGAAGGATGAAAAATAGTAAAAGAAAGACAGAAGAGGTTAAATCCCAATAAGTAAAAGGTTGTAAAGAAGGAAGTGGTGAAACTTCTGGATGCAGGAATAATTTACCCCATTTTGGATAGTGAATGGGTGAGTCCAGTCCAGGGTATGCCAAAGAAGGGTGGCTTGACGGTGATAGAAAACAAAAAAGGGGAAAAGATTTCCACTAGAACTATCATGGGTTGGCGAGTGTGCATTAACAATAGGAAGCTAAATTTGGCCACCAAAAAGGATCATTGCCCTTTACCTTTTGTCAACCAAATGATTGAGAGAGTAGCTAGTCATTCTTTTTATTGCTTTCTAGATAGATATTCAGGGTACAATCAAAATTTTATATATCCGGAACATCAAGAAAAGACCACGTTCGCCTGTCTATAAGGAACTTTTGCATACCGAAGGATGCTTTTTGGTTTATGTAATACACCTACTACATTTCAAAATTATATGATGGCCATTTTTGCATACATGAATGAGAATTTCATAGAAGTATTCATATATGACTTCTCTGTCTTTAGAGAGTCTTTTGATCATTATTTGCTTAACTTAGACAAAGTGCTTCAAAGATATGAGGAGTCATATTTAGTTTTAAATTGGGAAAAATGTCATTTAATGGTCCAAAAAGGAATCGTACTAGGCCATAGATTTCATGCAAAGGAATTGAAGTGGATCACACTAAAACAGAAGTAACTGAAAAGTTACCACCTCCCTCTAACATCAAAGGTGTCTGAGCTTTTCTTGGATATACAGGGTTCTACAGATGGTTCATTAAATATTTTTCACTTATTGTAAAACCTCTGACTCTTCTATTCTTAAAAGATGTTCCTTTTGTTTTTTATGATAACTGTTTAAATTCTTAAAACGGGCTAAGAAGGCACTCATAACAACACAAATTCTAACGTCACCAGATTGGTCTCTTCCAATTGAGATTATGTGTAATGCAAGTGATCATATTGTTGGGTGTGTACTAAGTCAGCGCAAGGAGAAAAAGTTGCATGCTATCTACTACGCATGCTAGACATTGACAGGAGCACAATTGAATTACACAACTATTGAAAAAAAATTGCTTATTGTGGTATTTGCTTGTGAAAATTTTCGTTCTTATTTGTTAGGCTCACAAGTTATTGTGTTTACAAACCATGCAACATTACGTTACGTTTTCATCAACAAGGATGTCAAGGTTAGGCTTATTCGATGGGTACTCCTACTCCAAGAGTTCAATATTGAAACCAAAAACAAGAAAGGAGCAAAAAATGTCATAGCAGATAGCTTATCAAGACTCGAAGTCAGACATCATGAAGAGGAAAAGGAAATTAAAGAAAGTTTTCCAGATGAAACATTGATTATGGTAGATAATTTCCTACCCTAGTTTGCAAATATTGCACAGTATCTTTCAGGTGGTATTCTTCCATCCAATTTGTCATATCAATAGAAGAAGCATTTCCTATTTCAATGGACTCATTATATTTGGGATGAACCTATACTTTATAAGATTTGTGCTGACAGTTTAATTCGCAAGTGTGTTCTTAAAGATGAAATGCCTGAGATTTTAATTCAACGTCATAGCTCACCGTATGTAGGGCATTATAGAGCTAACAAAACTACTGCAAAAATCTTAGAGTGTGGATTCTATTGGCCAACACTATTTAAGGATGCTCTAAATTTCATGCTCAAGTGTGATAGATGTCAAAGAGTCGGCAACATTTCAAAAAGATATGAAATGCCACTTTTGAACATAATGGAGGTGGAGATATTCGATGTATGGGGTTTGGACTTCATGAGACCATTCCCACCCTCTGAAGGTAACACCTATATCTTTGTTGGAGTTGATTATGTTTCTAGATGGTTCGAAGCAATCGCCACTCTAACCAATGATAGCAAGTAGATTTTTACTAGATTTAGGGTGCCTAGAGCAATCATAAGTGAAGGGTGGAGTCACTTTAACAACAAACCATTTGAGAATCTTCTGAGAAGATACAACTTGCATCATAGAGTGGCTAACCCATACCAACCCCAAACTAGTGGCCAAGTGGAGGTGGTGAAAAGAGAGTTGAAAACTATTTTGGAGAAGACAGTGAACATTTCAAGAAAACATTGATCATCAAAACTGAACAATGCACTGTGGGCTTATAAAATAGCTTTCAAAAGTCCTATAGACATAACACCATATCAGCTTATATATGGTAAGGCATGTCATTTACCGTTTAAGTTGGAGCATAGAGCATCTTAGGCAATAAAGAAATTGAATTTAGATTGGAAGCAGGCAGGAGAAAAGTCATTATTACACCTCGATAAGTTGGATAAGTTAAGGTATGAAGCTTATAAAAATGCCAAGCTATATAAAGAAAAGGATAAAAAGTGGCATGATGGCCATATCTGGGATTTAGTACTTTTATTTAACTCAAGGCTTCGACTAATTCCATGAAAACTCAAGTCAAGATGGAGGAGGCCTTTCAAGATTCTTCAAGTGTTCCCCCATAGAGCTGTGGAGCAGGAAAATGATAAAAGCAAAACATTCAAAGTCAATGGGAACTCCTGTAAACCATATTATGGAGGGACATATCCACAAGAAAGGGAATTTATCTGTCTCTTTCTTAAGTCAAGAAGACTTCAGTTCTTCTATTGATTTTGATGAAAGTCAAATAATAATGATAATAGAAGTGAGTGAACTATTTTGATGATATTATTAAGTACGCAAATAAATGGTCAAAAGACGATTCGAAGTCATAAGACGATGCGCAGTCATAAGACAATGTGAACACATAAGACGAAGTGAAGTCATTTGACGATGCGCAGATATAAGACAATGCGAAATTATAAGATGATGCGCAGACATAAGATGATGCGAAGTTATAAGACGAAGTGCAGACATAAGATGATACGAAGTCATAAAACGAAGCAAAGATATAAGACAACAAATCAAGATGATATAATCTACAATGACAATTAGTTAATAAGAGGTGGTTACAGGACTCAACTAACAACAGATCTCTGAAATTTCAACGAACTTTTTTTTCAAAAAGACCATTGGAAAATTAGACTATAAATATCAGTGTAGTCGTAGACAAAACAAGTTTTACTTACTCTTACTTACACAAAATAACTCTATGATCAAGTGAGTATACAAAAAATATCCTGAGTGAAAAGAAGGAAGATAGAGATTGAGAACACCTATAGCATGAGTTTAGAAAAGCTCAAAAAATATCTTTTCTAGTGAAAGGAAGGCTAAAGCCTAAAGAGGCTAAGATAGCAGATAAAGAATACTTTGTGAAAGAGACCTAAAGAGGCTCTAGAATAGTACAAATAATACTTGTAAAGTTTAAGAGATAGTGAAATGTCAGATAAACTCTGAGGACTGGATATAGCCCAAAGGTTAAGGGTGAACCAGTATAAATCGTGGTGTCATATTCTCTAACCCTTATCTCTTTAATTTCTTGTTGTTAGAATAAAAGATATCATTTCCTCTATCTTATTACTCAAACAAATTATGTGTGTTGTTTTGTAATCGTCTGAGTTTTCAAGAAAACCAAGAAGATTTTAAAGATAACTATCTTAGATGATTTTACACAATTCAACCCCCCTTTTTATGTATTTTATGTATTATAAGTGATTTTTATATTAACAAGTGATTTACTTCAGGCTGAAAGATGTTCTAAACTTACTTATCAGTGAGAATCAAGGTGCCTTTATAAGTAGCAGGAATATTGGGGATAATATCCTTTTATTGCAGGAGTTTTTGAAAGGGTACAATCTTAGTAGAAGTTCTCAAAACTTTACTATTAAAGTGGATCTACAAAAGGCTTTTGATAGTGTTAACTAGAGATTCCTACTATAGACTATAGAGGTTATGAAATTTTCCCATAGGTTTATTATGTGGATTTAAGAATGCATCACTATTGCTTCCTATGGAATATTGATTAATGGAAGCCCCCCACATAGTTTCTTAAAGGAAAAAAAAGGATTGAGGAAAGGGGACCCTCTTTATCTATTCCTAATTTGCATGGAGGTTCTCACCTTTACGCTGAAGTACAACACTTTTAATGACTCCAACTTTAGATACCATTCCAAATGTAAGAAGATTTCATTAACTAACTTATATTTTGTAGATGATCTTATTCTTTTAAGCAGGGCAAATGTTAATTTAGTCTCCCTACTAATGAATACTCTCAACACTTTTAAGGAGCTGTCTAGACTAAGTATCAATCTTCATAATAGTTATTTCATACTATCCAAAAGTATTGCTCACCTATCTAATTCCTTGTCACAAGCAACTAGCATGGAAAATAAAGATCTACCTCCTCAATATTTGGGCATTCCTATATCATCCAGGAGACTAAGATATTGTGAATATATCCCTTTACTAGAAAAAGTTAAGAAAAGATTGGGGTCTTAGACTGATAGAGCCCTGTCCTATAGAGGGAAACTTTAGTTTCTAAAGTCGGTAATTATGTCAATGCAAACTTACTAGTGTTCCTACATATTCCTCTCCAAAGGGCTTATTAAAACTGCTAAAATGCTGATGAAGCAATTTCTATGGGGAAAAGGAAATGGTGAGAAAGGAATTGCAAAAGTGAGTTGGAAGCATATTTATCAACCAAAGGAGGCAGGTGAGTTGGGAGTGGAGTCAATTAGCAAGAAAAACAACTTACTTAAGACCAAGAGAATTGGAGAATCCTTAGTGAAAAACAATCATTATGAATCAAATGGATTCACATCTATATATTAACATATGAGCGTCTTTGAGCTCTAACAATCAAAGACAGTTACTCTTAGTTCTTCAACCAAATTCTCAAATTGAGGGAAGAAGTTCAACAGCACATAACTTGTCAAATAGGGGTAGGGGAAAGAATTTCTCTATGGTATGATAACTGGACAGGTCAAAGGGCATTAATTCATAATCAGTTGGCAAGATTTTATTGGGAAGGTTCCCTAAGAGAGCTAAGCTTCATGAAATAGTTAGAAACAACAACTGGATGCTCTCCTTAGAAGAAATTAGACTTTTGCCCATTTCTCAACATAGAAGCCTCGAGGAGAATGATTTATACTTATAAGATAGGACACCTATATTAGAAATTACTATTAGGGAAGTTAAAAAGCAGAGGGGTAGGGTGGTTACAAGGGTAGGATGGTGTTCCTTGATTTAGAGCAAGGTTCTTAGACCTAATGCAAGTTTTCTCTTTTGTTAAATAGGCTCAACACTATGGATAGACTGAAATTCCTATCCTCTTTTAAGATTTGTATCCTTTGCAACCTAGATGATGAGTCTAGGGATCGTCTCTTCTTTGAGTGTGGTTTCTCTAAGGAGGTTTAGGCTAGAATTTCTAGTCTATATGGCCCTGATACTAATTATTACAACCTCACTGATATCTTACTAGAATATCTCAACTACATATTTCTAAATATAATAGGGATATTACATATTTCTAAAAAAGATAGGGATATTCTTATGGCCGTTGTTGCTACATGTCTTCAAGTAGTTTGGAATGAGAGAAATAATAAGAGGTTTAAAGAGAAATCTAACACTCTACTCTCTCTTATAGAACTCTCTATCACTAAATTAGGGAACAACTGATTACAAATAAGTTGGATCTACACTGTAGCAGAGGACTGAGACTATGTTTATTCATAGATTACGGTATTCTATAAGGTGTTTCATGTAATTTGGGTTACTAAAAAGAAGAAAGTTCTCATGCACAATTATTTCTGGGTTTTAAGCAGATTCTTGTATTCAATTACTCATGAAAGAAGGAGACTATTAAAGATTAGAAGGAACTTGACTCACCTGTAGGTATTAGAATGTATTGGAGTACCTCCTTCAGATCTACCTCCTCTCCAGTCAAGTCTTGTATGAAAGTTCACTATTGTCCCTCCAATCCCTTGATATTAATACGTAGTTCGTTAATCTGTAGAGATTCACATAATCTTTAAAGCTAAAGTCTTTATCGAGTTGATTATGCATACCTGTGATGCGATCTCCCTTTGTGCAGAGAGACAAGCAATAGACCCCAATTGAGTAATTGTCTGAAGCTTCGAGAAAGGAAAGAGTCATTTGACCCTAATTGTTAAACGGTATCGCACATATTACCATTTAGTTATCTGAATGTCACTGATGTGGTCCCAATCAAAGTTAAGAAGAAATACGTTTGAGAATAAGATGATATTTTTGACAATTCAATTGCTAATCTCCAGCTGCTGAAACAATAGAATTAAATAGGGAAATTGCAACAACTCTATCCTATTTCTAAGGAAAAATAACGGCTTGACCTCCTCCTAAATCCTAAGGACTCTAAGAACGTGCAGTAGTGCACAACTAGATAATATAAATAAAATAACTACTCATATTCTTATCCAAGCTGTTAACGTATCAATGCCTTCCCCTTAAACATGAACCTTGTCCTCAAGGTTCATAAACTCATTTGCCATCTTCACCATCCGAATCTTCCGGAATTCCTTCCAATACTAACAGTTGCGATCCTCGACACTTATGTCCAGGTGTGAATTTCTCATCGCAGTTGAAACAAAGCCCAGCAATCCTTCGATTTTGCATCTCCTCCCAATTTAGACGCTTCATTGGCGTTATTGGCTTGGGTCTTGTTGATGAAAGTAAGTCAGCAATAGGTTGGGAATCAAGCGATTTGTCTCGTCTACGAATCAACTGTTCATTTCTCATTCGTGCCAAGCTAATTGCTTCTT
>JAOSBN010056861.1:0-14143 GCA_027563595.1 Erythroxylum suave | reverse complement strand
AACTAAGTAACCGTCCGATGTATTGACGTAACTTCTTCTAAGTATCATCTGTGTCTTGCAATTCTTCTGTGCTTTGCGCTTCTTATGTGTTTTGTACTTCGTTTGTGTTTTGTACTTCGTCTGTGTTTTGTGCTTCCTCTGTCTTTTGTACTTCATCTATTTTTTGCACTTCCTCTGTGTTTTGTACTTCCTCTGTGTTTTGTGCTTCTTTGGTCTTTTGTACTTCGTCTGTGTTTTGCACTTTGTCTGTGTTTTATACTTCTTTGTCTTTTGTACTTCGTCTGCACACTTAACACACTTGTGAAAACATTTATTTGTTTCTAACATTAATATTATTAGTTTGTCATCAAAATTAAAACATCGTAAAGTCCTCCTGACTTAACAGTAGTAGCAGACAAAAAACCTGTTTTGGTAGGACTTCTAGAAATAAAAATAAAGGCTAGTGCTGTCTAGAATGGGATGGATTTTTTGGGTTCTAAGTGGAAATGCTTCTCTAATCACATTCATCACTGTAATGCCAGGATTATGTGCTGGTATAATACTGATAAGGTTGAGGCTCATGTCATAAAGATGGGAGATCAATTCATCCATCTACACTGCTTGTTAATAGGTAAGTTCCATTTTGAGGTCATAATTGTATATGCCTCAATTTTTTCTTTTCATTGTACTAAGTTATAGGAGGAGTTGCTGGTTTTATATAGCGGTATGCAAGACCAGTGGTAGGTGTTAGGGGATTTTATTGCTGTCTAAGATCAGGTGAAGTGGAAGGAGGAGCTTGTTTCCATGCGGGATCAGGAGCAGAACTCAATCAGCTGCTCCAAAGGACTGACTTAATGGATCTTAGAGGCCATGGCAGATGGTTCACTTGGGAGAACAAACAAAAGGGAAATATGTTCATTAGGAAAAAAACTAGATAGAGCTTTGATGAATCAAACATAGCTCAACTCTTTCCCTATAGCCTCAGCAATGTTTAGAGAACTGGTTTTTTCTGACCATGTGTCTATATTAGTCTAATAGATATGTGTTGGCTCAAGGATAGGGGGACCATTTAGATTTTTTAATGGGTTAATGTAGATGGAAGGGTTTATGTCAATGATTTAGTAGGTTTGGAATACAAAGATAACTGGGCACAAAGCTTACCAGCTCATGCAAAAATTAAGACTTGCAAAAATTGTTATAAAAGAGTTTAGCAAAGGTAGAACACGGGATGTAGAAGAAATAGGTAAATCATTGATTGAGGTTCAAAAGCTATGTTATACCGATCTTTTCAACGTTAGTTTGAGAAATATGGAAGCAGACCATATAAAGCACTAATAGGAAGCTCTTAAACTACAAAATTCAATCATCAAGTAAAAAGCTAGATAGACATGGCTTAAAGAAGGGGACATTAATTCAAGATTTTTCCAGGCATCGTTGTTAGCTCGGAGAAACATTAACTCCATTATGGAATTGAAGGACGAGGAGGGTAACAAGTTCACTAATACAAGGTTTCTTTATGACGTTAATGAGGGGTTCTGAAGGTCAGCTGAATAGATTTGGGGTTAAAAATATTATGGATTTCTTTCCTAGTCTAGGTACCTTAGAGATGCTCAATGTACCTTTCACTGCTCAGCAAGTGAAAGAGGTGTTATTTTGGCGACACAGCTTTAAAGTGCCTGGTCCCCATGGATTTTTCACAGGTTTCTTACAATAGACTTAGGACATAATGGGACCTCCTTTAACGAGGGTAGTGATAGAATTTTTTTTCTTCTAGTTCACTATTGAAGGAAATCAACCATACGTACATATGTCTGATTCCTAAGAAGGAAAGACCAGAGATGATTACGAATTACCATCTAATTTCACATTGCTCTACTGTTTACAAGATCATAGCATCTTTATTAGCTGATAGATTGAAAACTGTATTGGTTGAGGTGGTAAATAAGTCCCAAGAGGCTTTGCTTCCATCAAGAAGCATTGGGGATAATATATTGATTCTGCAAGACTTGTTGGGGGAATATCACATTGGAAAAAAGATCAAGAGTGGTGCTTTAAAGATTGATTTATTTAAAACATATGACACCATCAGTTGGGGTTTTTAAGAGATTGTTTGGAAGCCATTGGTTTACCTCTAAAATTCAGCTAGAGGATACTATAATGTATCCAGATGACTTCGATGAGTGTTTTAATCAATGGAATTCCTACAAAATAATTTCATAAAACTAGAGAGATTAGGCAAAGGGACCCTCTCTCCCCTTACCTATTCACTCTAGCAACGAAGGGATTATCTGGATTAGTAACTAAAATGGTGGATAATAATGGTTTGTTTCAGTATCACTACAAATGTAGGGATCTGAAATTGTCACATTTGCTTTATGTTGATGATGTGATTATCTTACGTAACACCAAACCACATGCCATTAAGATAATGATGAGTTTGATGAATACTTTTTTGAGATGGTCAAGGATGAAGTTGAATCTGCAGAGAGCAAAGTATATGTGTCTTTAGATGTTAGGAATCCAGAATAGATATCCAATTTGTTAAGGTTTTCTCTTTAGGAAACTCCTTTCCAGTACCTAGGACTTTGGGTAAACCAAAATTTTCAATTTTTATGCCTCTGTTGGAGAAATTGAAAGCTAGAATCTATGCTTGGCAGAACAAATTTTTTTCTCTTGCTGCTAAAGTCACTCTTATTGTGTTGGTGTTGAACAATATATATATACACGGGGCTGCTCATATGGTAATTCCTAAGAAAGTGATCAAGTAAATGGAGAGGTTGTTGAAATCCTTTTTATGGAATGAGAAACATGATAACAATAAAGGGCTAAGGTAAAAGGGAGTGATATTATTGTGCCTAAAAAACAAGGGGGATTAGGAATCATCACGATTTTGTAAATGTAAAGGATATTATTAATGAAGAGAATTTGGAGATTATTTGTTGATGAAGAAGCGTTGTGGGTTAAGTAGGTGCAAATTTACCTTCTTAATGGCCAAAGATTTCAGCAAGAGTATATAACATCTTAAGGAAAAGATATATCCTTTTATTAAGGTTAGGGTAGGGAATGGTGAAGATGTTGGATTTTGGTTTGATAGTAGGTCTAATTTAAGTCCTCTATGGTTGCGAAATGACTTACTAGCTTTACGAAATAGGGTTCTAAAGGAGGTTATAGTTTTTTGGTTTTTTCAGGAGAGGGATAGGATGAACAATTCTAGATTTTTTCATCTACTTGACAATTATGTTACTGGATTGCAAATAAATAATAGGGCTGATATGGTTATATAGGTTGTTTATAATAGTGGTGCTTTCACGAAAAATCTGCTTACACCATCAAGAGGGCATCTTTGGAAGCATTTCTGTGGGCTGATTTAGTGTGGAAGCATGTATTAAGTCCAAAATATGCTATTTTCTTATGGTTAACTATCAAGAATAGGTTTGAGAACGAAAGATTGATGGTTCGAAAGTTTTGAACACCTTTATGTTTTTATGTAAACATGTAAACGAGAGTAGAGATCATTTGTTTTTCGAATGTCAATATACTAAAGCGGTGTGGAGCATAATTTTGAATATGATTAGAATCCAGAGGTTATCCTCTCAATGGAATGAAGTGTTGAATGATATCATGTGGTACTCCAAATTAGGCCAAAGAGATATTACTAAGACATAGTTTCAGATGGTGATTTATTATATATGGAGGGAGAGGAATAGGAGAATCTATAAGAATGAAGAGCAACATAAGTATGAGCTTGTTAAGACAATAGTTAACTTGATTAGAGAAACAATGTTAGCCAAAGGGAACCAAGACAACATCAACCAGGAACTAAGATTGATATAATTGATCTAATAGTTTTTTACGATTATCAGATTTATTGTTTTAGAAGTGTAGAAGTTGTTATTTAATGTCATTTTGATATCCTTGTAAAGGATTGTATATAAGTTTTCAACTTTGGCAATATAATATCAGTTTTAAATTTTCAAAAACAATCTATTATGTAGATTAAAGTCTGAAGAAGTTTAAACAAACGTATGAGTATTTGTTAGAAAACAAGTTTACTAAACTAATCTCATATGAGAATTTTTTTTGGAACATATTGCTTATATGTCTATGAAAATTCTCATGAGTCATGATCGTATAAGTAATCCTTTGATTTGAGGTCACTAATGTATATCTTATAAGGATTAATATGGTTTGATACTACTTATGACTTATTCCAATCAAAGGTAGCTCAGTTGGTAATCATTGAATATAACATGAACTATATGAAGGTAGTTGAACAATCGATATATGATTCATAATCTTAAAGTAATTAGGGGGAACGTTCCGTTGTTTTCAATTAGTATTGATTTGAGAAATCTTTAACCAAGATGGAATGATACCTTGAATAACAGTTTACAAATGTCATTAATAGAATTAATTACTAATAGTGGTGAACTAATATAATTGGACAAAAATATAGTAGATGTCAATTATATAATCTATGTCTAATCATAACATTGTATGATAAAATAATTGAATCATATAAAAAATTATATGCAAAATGATTAGTCAAAACCACTTTGACATTCTTAAATATTTGAGTACTCATTATTTATTGTTAAACATTAATATGAATTTATGAATATAAATTATTTAATTAGATAACTAAATAGAAATTAAAGGACTTTAATTTATTTAATCATAAATATGATTTAAAGTTATAATTTATATACATTGTCAATATATTTAAGAATTTAATGATTTACACACTTCACTATAATAATTGTAGAGTTCTCTCAACATATTCTATAGATACTATTAGAGGTAAGATATTTGCTTACGATAGTTGAGATGAGTTAATTTTAGAAATAGGTTGAAGGGAATAACAAGAATAGGATAAAGTTTCATAATAATATATGAATTATGATTCATGTTTTATTATATTTTATATGTTAATATTGTTATAGAATTTAAATGATCTTAGCCTTTGGAAAATCAAACGAAAATTTTTTAGTATTATTTCGCACTAGATCGATCCCCACCCAAATTTTCAACAATAACAACAAATTCTCTACATTCATTATTAATAAAATCTACAACGTTTATTAAATTTAATATATATACGCGCATGTGTAAAATGATTAACTTTTAAAGATAAATTGCTATGTTAATATTGATTAGTTGAAGATGAATAAAATAAAATGACCTATACGTTTTTATGGTAATTTAAATCTATATAGATGAAACTTTCCGACATGGTAATATTTAACTTAAAAATTGAAGCTCGTGATTTACATTCAAGATGGATATTATGACATTGATGTATGGTAACGGGAGTATGTTTGCAAGTCTAGTGTATGTCTCGGATCCGATCAAAACATTAATTGTTTGCCACCAAGTATTTTGTTGTATTATTTTTGTTGCTTTATGGACTAAGAGGTGGAGCCAACTACGGACTAGAAATTGCCGGTGGCACTAAGAGTTTCTTTTTCATATTTAAGGGTAAAGGTTGGACTTGCGTGTATCTTTTATTATTTTGGGTTATGCCTTGGATTTTCTTTTCTAAAAAAATAACAGACATCTTTATATAGTCTCAAAGAAATTAAAAGAAAAACTAGCAAATGTTCTTTACGTAACGCCATTAATTTCCCAGGTGGCTAACCAATTAGTGTCTCTATTTCCATCTTCTAACCATGTTAATTTATAGGCTACTTACCATAAATGCCATTCTATTTCGCCCATTCTCAGTTACTCTCCAGGAAAGAATAATGGAGTTCGTGTGTTGTGCGGCTCAAACTGTTGGCTTGATTTATATGCGTCGGTAAGCCTAAATAAAAGAAACTAGATACCACGACGTATTGGACCCGTCACTTTATCCCTTTAAAAACATATAGTGTCAGAATAATTAACATAGAACATAATAACATAGATCATGGTAAATAGGATCTTTGCATATATATACAAAACAAAAATCACTTACTTTATTATTGTTGTAGTTCAACCTATTAAAGAAAATTTTTCTGCAGATATTCATTATCATATTTCTTATCTTCCCGTTTTGTGGTTTTAAATTCAAAACCTTAACTACCTTTGGTAATTATTTAAAGAATAATGACTATAATACCCCTCATGGGTGTATGTGATTCATTATTTCCCACTTACACATGATAGGTTTTAATCTAATTGAAGAAACTCTGCAGTGCTCATACTTATTCAATAACCGGTGTGACCAACATATGACGAGATCACATTGCCATAAATCTGTTAGGAGTATATGACATCTCGATTAACAAATTGATCCTAAGACCCTCCTCTGTTCTCAATTCTCTTTTGAATTAAATTTAATTTGCTTTCCTAGAATTATTCTATAGGATCGCATCTTGCATGATCTTTTGGCAATAACCTAAAGTAGCAAACCTTAAATTCAATTCTCAAGAATGAGATAAGAGTTATAAGGGTATATGATGAGGTTCTTGTCAACCTCAAGGGTATCACACAATGTAAGATGAGATCTGGAAACTTACATTAATCCCTTTTATGGTCAGTTTTGCACACATGATACAAGTCATGTGCTACAGTATTTACCCACTTCATTTAACTTGAACATCATTTATTCAAGAAATATCGTATAGATAATAGTTCAAACATACTTAGTGTTTAACTTGAGCTCATTTATCTACTCAAAACTTGTTCAGAACTCACATCTGGCAATGTAAGACAGATATAGTGATCATTAAATCATTTGGAATCAATTTCCTTGTGCCATTTATGGTTTAATTTTCTCGCTGTCAATTATCTCCTAGATAATAAACTTTAAACATGTCTCATCTCTAGTGAGCATAAATACCAGGGGTGATTTCTAATGGGAGAGGGCCAACCTCTAATCTATCTCATATACTTGTGAATCATCCCAAAATATTTTTATGCAAAACACATATATTCATGAATCAAGTGATACACAATGTATAATCTTCATCATACATTATATCCAAAAGATGACATTATAATGAGTGAATACACACAGAGAAATGTTTATCAGTACATATCAACATCTACGTAGTCCTAATGACTTTACATGTCCAATTTATACATCTCTGGAAATTAGCTTTATCATTGGGTCTGCATATCTCGTGTAGATATATATTTCATATTCACTTCTCTTTGTGCGACTATATCTTTCACATAATTATACTTGGTATCTATGTGCTTTGTCTTACAATGAAATTTGGGGTCTTTAGTATAAGTGATTATAGCTTGAGTATCACAGTTAATGGTCACTGGAATAATTTCGCTTTTAGTGACTCCCAAATGCACTAAGAATCGATAAAGCCACACAGCCTCTTGTAGTACAGTTGATAATGCTATAAATTTAGCTTCCATTATGGATAATGCTACGCAAGATTGTTCCTTACTTTTCCATGATATTGCTCCATGGTTTAGTAAGAATACATATCCTGAGGTAGATTTTCTTTCATCTAAATCTCCTCCCTATTCTGCTTCTGTATACCTTTGTATACGTAGATCATTTGCCTTGATAACATAATGCATAGTCCACAGTTCCCTTTAGATATCTCAATATTCTCTTTACTACTTTCCAATGTGCTTGGTCTAGATTTGATTGATATCTACTCACCATTCCAACAGCATAACAAACATCTGGTCTTGTAGACATCATTATGTACATTAGACTTCCAACTGCACTAAAATAGGGAACATTCTTTATTTGTTCCTGTTCTTATGGTGTTGACGGGCAATTTCTCTTATTAAGGCCTATTCACCTTTATCAATATGATTATCAATTGGTTTGGAATCTTGCATACGAAATCATCCAAGAATTATTTGAATGTACATCGCTTATGAAAGTGATAACAAGCTCTTCGAACAATCTCTTGAAATCTTGACTCCAAAAATGTATGCCGCTTCACTTATGTCTTTCATTTCAAATTTATATGATAACCAATCTTTGATTTGCGTAAGAAACACACAGTCATTACAAGCAATCAATATATCATCTATGTACAAAGATAAAGTCGTGAATTTATCTTTGGATCTCTTAACATACACACAATGGTCTTCAACGATCATTTGAGAATCATATGAAATGATTATGTTATGAAAACGAATATATCATTGTCTTAAGGACTGCTTCAGGCCATAAATTGATTTTAATAACCGACATACCTTATTTTCTTAACCTGACTTGATGAAACTTTCAGGTTGTTCTATATCAATTTCTTCCTCTAATTCTTTATTGAGAAAAGTAGTTTTTACATCCATTTACTATAATTCAATATCCATACTAGCTACTATACCCAGAATAAGACGAATTCAAGTAAACTTCATAACAGGTTAAAAATTTTCTTATAATCAATTCCCTCATGTTGTGTATATCCTTTTGCTACAAGGCATGTCTTGTATCTTTCAATACTGCCATCAACTTTTCGCTTTATTTTGAGAACCCACTTGTTCCCAATTGCTTTGTGCCCTCCAGGGAGATCAACTAAGTCCCATACTTGGTTGGAGCTTTAAAAAGTCACTTCTTCTTTCATTGCTTTCTTCCATTCTTCTTTAGTAGGGCCAATAAGAGCCTCGTTTACATTCCTTGACTCTTCTTTCTCTTGCGGAACAGTCATATTAATTTCTCCTTACATTTCAAAACAACGTTGGGGAATTATTTCTCAATTACTTCATCTTAAACGAGGTTCATTATAAACAAATTCATAATTGATCTGATTGCTCCCACTCGGATCAGTCATCATAGAGAACCTTTCTGTGGAATTTCTCCCACTTGGTTGAAGTTCCTTATCTTGATTCTTCATAACAGAATCATTCTGATCAAGCGTCTCATATAACAATAAGTCTTTACCTATTTCACTTTGCTTGGGAAAAGCATTCTCTAAGAATGTTAAATCTTGTAATTCAAATTCAATTACACTTTTATTACCTTGTTCACTAATGAACACGTATCCTTTTGAGTGTTCTGAATATCTAATAAAAATGCTTTTTCTCCCTTTTGGGCCTAAGTTCCTATGTTTGTGAGAGAAATCATGAACATAGGCTGCACACCCCCAAGGCCTGAGACTTGACATGTCAGGACTCCCACTAGTCCACAGTTGCGGACATGATGTGCTAATAACTGATTTCGTGGGCACACGATTAAGTACATAGGTGGCTGTTAGCAACGCATCATCCCAAAAAGTGATTGGTAAATTTTCTTAGGCCATCATTGACCTAATCATTTCTAATAGCATCCTATTTTGTCTTTCAATGATGCCATTTTATTGTAGGGTTCTAGGAATTGTTAACTGCCTTTTTATTCCTTTCTCATCATATAAAGCCTTGAACTAATCTGCCAAGTATTCTTTTCCACGATCAGTTCGTAATGTTTTTATTTTCTTATCTAACTGATTCTTAACCAAGTTCATGTATTTTATGAAACAATTGATTGCTTTCGATTTATGAGAAATCAAATAGAATTGACCATATTGAGTATAGTCATTTATGAAGGTGATGAAATAAACTGCCCCATCTCTAGCCCTTACATTCATTAGACCACAGATATCATAATGAATTAATTGCAATGAATATTCCCTTTCCAAATGGCTTTCTTGCCAATTGAGTAGCTAAACAATGCTCACATATAGGTAGATCTACTTGACTTAGATTACCTAAAAATCTGTCTTTAACTAATCGACTGATTCGATTTTGACCAATATGACATAGTCTAGCATGCCACAAAGTTGCATCATTGTTGGAATTAGTAGATGTAAATAATGAATAACTAATATTATGATTTTCCTTTAACATATCTAGTACTATAAAACCATCACATAAAAAACCATGAACATGAAAAATAGATCCAAGATACAAATCCATTCCATCACCGTGGAAATTTATATTGAAACTAAGTCTAACCAATATCAACACAGATAAAAGATTCCTACGAATCTGTGGAGCAGATAATACTTCATATAAGATAAGGGGTAGTCTTCCACATATATCCAATTTACATGTATCAATTCCTTATATAGCAACTCTGAAATTGTCATTTGCATAAAGCCATCAAATACCGTTTACATGTATCAATTCCTCATTTAGTTTTGTAAACTCCAGAAAGGATGTGATTCAATTAGAAAAACAGAATAAGAAACATTCACAGAAAAAATGTTTATATTATAAAGTTGTACCTTCTTGGGCTCGGTACAGTCTCAAGCAAAGTGGCCCTGATTACCACAATTATAGCACTTCACATGTTTCATATTCTTCTTCTTAAAGGGACACTTTCCCTTTCCACGGTGGTTCCATTTTTCCTTATTGGATTCCTAAGGAAAGTGGTTGAGTTTCTTATTCTTCTTCCACTTATGTCCACTATGATGCTTGCATTTCTTATTCATAGCTCCATGTGATATAGAACTAACTGCATATGCCTCATAAAACATCTTTGAGGCTTTAAGACGCTCTTCCTCCAAGATGAGATGCCTTGTAGCATCTTCCATGTCTTGATGTTCTCATTATGAGTTAGGTGCATCTTTATATGCTCCCAACTCTGAGGCAGTGAACGATTCACAACTTGTATTTATTGTTCATCAGAAAGCTTATGACCAACATCATGTAACTCACTTACAATGTTGGACATTTGCCTCAGATGCTTTTGCATTGTATCATCTGGGCGCTTCTTATAAGTATCAAACTTAATTGTAAGTGACATCACTTTGGTCACTGAAGCACCTCCAAAACGAGCAGTCAATACAAACTACATGTCCTTTGCAGTTTCGAATTTATAGAACTCTCATATGATATCATTATCCATGCTACTCAGCAACGTGATGCGAGCTAAAGAGTTCTTCTTTTTCTATAATTGTTATGCATCACGGTCCCTCGTATACTAAGCCGTAGTACCCTCCTCAGGAACTTCCATAGATAGGTTTAATGGTTCAAGAGCCTTTTGCTCCTCTAACACATATTGGATTTTCATATTCCAAATTTCATAATTGCAGCATCAAGTTTCTCACCCCTATTGAGTTTAACAACAATATTCTTTGAAGCAGTAGCCATTTAGAAACACTAAGTTTTTATAATAAGAAAGAAATATGTATGCAAGTTAATGTCATATTAATTGTTCATAGAGCACAATTGCTTATGAAATCAAAAGTTCACTAATGTTTTCAATCATCATTTATATAACAATCGAATCCTAATTACCTTACTCTAAACGAATTGCTATATGAAATACATGTAACCATATTGCATAAATGTCAAGAGTTTGTATTTATAAAAAAACATATTGCATTGAATATGCTATAACCTATGAACAGTCTATAGGTAATGAACCTTATGTCGAAATGAGTTAACGAGCTTATCTGACACAGTTCGCGAAGCTTGATGTGCAATAGCTCTTACTATTTCCGTTGGAAGATCTATAGGATTCAAAGTCCTAATCAACTTCCTTCTACTCATCTCTTTAACAAATGTCATCACTTACAAATTATAAGTCTTCTTATTAGGCATATTATTCTAGAGGATTCATAATAGTTTGCCTTGGGGATGAAGTAATGTTGCTAGCAAAGTCATGTACTTTACTTCAACATTTGCATAAGCTAGACAACCTCCAAAGTATAACTTTTGCATCATGTTATTAACTAAAATAACACGTTGTGTCATACCATCTCCAGGCATTACATGTATGTTAACTAACTGTACATACATGTTGCCAATACATCTATTTTGTGCCTCACGTCGAATAAGTTTAGGCGTACGCTTAATAATAGGCATCTTCCCAAAAAGAAAATTTTTAGGAATCAGAAGAGTGCACAAAATAAACAAATTATTTTGTCCAACACTTAGTGAACTCATGCTCATAGAATGGAAACAATTTAACTCTATTAGCAATTTATTGAACTAATCAAATTATGCTATTAATATCTAATTAATTAGAAACTTGACAAACTCATTTCTTTATATAAATTTTATATCATTTGGATGGGTTTTTTGTCATTACAATTGGTCTTTATGGCATATTTGATTATTATTTGGATTGTCGTGCCTTACATTTAATTTGTGTTTATAGGGGAAAAAATTATCATATTTTGGTTTAACTATGATTAATTTATTTTTGGACAATTGATGCTACATTATTTGTAATTTTATTATAGGGTAATTGGGAGAAATTTGAATTCAAAAGATAAAGAAGTAGCAGTCTAAAGCATTAAAAGTTAGATGGAGAAGAGAAGCAAAACTCAAGCACGACAGAATATGGTGAGCCAAAGGAGCACAAAACGACACAACAGGGGAAACAAAGAAAACACCAAAAAACAACACAACATGTTAGATAGCCAAAGGAGCACAAAATGACACAATAGTGGGAAGAAGTAAAATGCAAGCTATATATGACAAAAACATGCCAGCAAAAACGAAGACATGGAGACCAAAAATGCATGCGATGAGAAAAGGAAGCTGAAACGAAGACGTGAAAGCCAAAATGCATCGCACAGACGCTGGAAAAAAAAAGAAGAAGCAAAACACAGACGGAGAGCAAGAAAATGCACAGAAAAGAGGGTTTTAGGTGTGTGTTGGTTCGAAAAAGAGGGAAATGCAGAGACAAGAAGAAAAAATAGACGGATTGGATGGCAGACACTGCCTCTCACCCAGACTCGATTTCGTTGCTTTTTCCTTATATCCCATAACTCCAAACCATCATTCCCATCTTCTATGAGTCATCATTAGAGCTCACTGTTGGCAGCATCTTTTATGGTTTTCCATAGCTAGTTTGTCCTGATGCTCTGATTTAATAGCAATGGTAAGAGCTTGGGTCTTCATAGGGGAGTTTGAGCTACATTTATTTTCAACCCATTTAATTATTTAGTGATTCCTTGGTCTTAGGATAACTATTTAATTATTTGGAGTTATGTATTGATTATATCTTTGTATTAGAAGATTTCTATAGCTGGGTTATTATTGAGAAAGTGATATCGTGTTGATTATGATTTAATTTCATTAATTTGTTTTGGGTCAAGACTTTGTATTGAGATTTTGTTGAATATTTGGTGATTATTCAAGGTGGCTTGAATTATTGGATCGTTATATCTGTTGCTGGCTTTAATTCTATTTTATTAATTATTAAGTAACAATTAAGCATTGTTTTTAGTATCCTTAGTTCTATTTTACTATTCTAGTGGCAGTTAGTAGATTGGGACTTTAGAAAATATTTTGTGACAATTCGAGGTGGCTCGGTTGTTGGATTAAAGGCTTGATATTACTCTTGGTTCATTGTTTTTAACTCCCATATCTGTTTAAGTGATGATTGCCTGTGCTATTAAATTGGAGGGTTACTTTTATCATTGTTAATCACTTGGGTTTTTCATTCCATTCACTCACTATCATTTTATATCACTCATCTTAAATTTAAAATACCAAAAACAAGTCCTTTATATTTATTTTAATTCATTGAAATTTTAGTGACAATTAATCAAATGAAAGCCAATTCTATAGTTGAGGTTGCATTGTATTTAGTTACTTAGGAATTTAATTTCATTTTCGGCTCCTCAAAGAGAACAGCCTAAGGTTGCACTATATGCAATGCTTGGTTAAATTTTAAAGTAACCTCAAGGTGACATCAGACTTAGGTTATTTCAAGTGGCGCCATTGCTGGGGAGCCAAGAAATTGATTCCCTAGTAACTAAGTGTCAAGTAACATTGACTGGGTTTATTTGTTGAGCTTTATACTTGCATTGGCATTTCATAGTCCATTTCTACTTGCATTTTGCATTTTCTTAGCTAGATAGAAGTTTTATTTTTCTCTTTGATTTCATTGCGGTTTAATGGATTACATTGCTCTTGTTTGCTTGATTATAGCCTATTTGGTTGCTTTCTTGAGTGTATGGGTCTATCTTTTAAGTCAAGTTTTAGGAAAATTGCTTCTTTTTGCATATTGGTGAAGTTTTGACATTCTTTGATTATTTTGTGCATATTACATATTTTCACACTCTTTCATACACTATTAAGTGTACAGTAATCCATACTTATACATTCTTATACACACACATTTGTACCCATCATATTCTTCCTTTTTTTTAAACTTAAATCTGGTTGTGCAAGTTAATTTTGCACCTCATTTTTTTTATTGCTACTGTTTATGCCTAGGAGTGATAGGGCTTTACCTTTGATTCTCTTAAATCTTGAACTTGAGACG
>JAOSBN010056840.1:0-14145 GCA_027563595.1 Erythroxylum suave | reverse complement strand
TGGGATGTTACAACTCTCCCCTCCTTAAAAGAAATTTCGTCCTCGAAATTCTTACCTGTTTGCTCGAACAGGTGGGGGTCCCCTCATATGCTCCTTCGTTTCCCAAGTTGTTTCCTCAGTTGAGTAGTTCCTCCAAAGGACTTTTACTAATGGAATGACTCTGTTCCTCAACTGCTTGATCTGCGATCCTACAATCTTGATCGGCTGCTCAACATAGCTTAAGTTACTAGCAACCTCAATCTCCTGAGCTGATATCACATGTGTCGAATCCGATCGGTATCTTCAGAGCATACTCACATGATACAATTGAGACATCTCATTCGGTAAGGCCAACTTATAGGCTAAAGGTCTTACCCTCTCAATAATCTCATAAGGACCAATATACCTAGGGCTTAATTTTCACTTTTTACTAAATCTCAGAACTCCCCTCCACGATGACACTCTCAGGAATACCTTGTCTCCTACATTGTGCTCCATATCACGTCGATGTTGATCTATATAACTCTTCTGTCTATCTTGAGCCGCTTTAATTTGGCTTCGGATCAATTTCCTTCTCAAGCCCTCTTCATCCTAATATAATGGCAATTGACACTTTCTACCATAAAGTGCCTCATACGGTGCCATTCTAATACTACTGTGGTAATGGTTGTTATAGGCAAACTCTCTCAATGCCATATATTGATCCCAAGCTCCTCTAAATTTCAATACACACGCCTTGAGCATATCCTCAACAGTCTTGACTGTCCTCTCACTCTATCCATCTATCTGAGGATGAAATGTCGTACTGAAGTTCAACTTAGTAACCATAGCAGACTACAAGCTCTTCCAAAACCTCGAAGTAAATCTAGGATGTATGTCGGATAAAATAGACACTGGAACCCCATGCAGTCTCACCACCTCATTCACATATCTCTGGGTCAATTGATCAAGTGAATTATTTTCTCTCACTGGTAAGAAGTAGGCCGACTTAGTCAACCAATCCACTATCACCTATATAGCATCATTTTGTCTAGGAGTCTTAGGCAATCCCATGATGAAGTCCATAGTAACCGTTCCCATTTCTACTCTGGAATGGGCAATGAATGGAGCTTACCTACCAGAGCCTATGCTCAACTTTAACTTGCTGGCAAGTCATACATCTAGATACATACTCCACCACTTGCTTCTTCATTCCAAGCCACCATAAATGTTGCTTGAATGTGTTATACATCTTGGTAGTACCGGGATGCATAGCATAGGTGGCCATATAAGCTTCCTCAAGAATCTTCTTCCTCAGATCATCTACATTAGGCACACATAACCTCTGTTTCAACCATAGTGTCTCATCCCTCAACTCAAACTCAGAATTTGGATCCAACTTCACCTTCTCCATAAACTTCACCATATCGGGATCTTTTCCCTGGACCTTCCTGATTCTGTTATGTAGCATTGGTCTCAACTTCAACTATCCCGCTCCAAATTCATCTCCACATTTAGAGCTCTCAAGTGAATCAAATTGGGTAACCTCGATAACCGAATCTGATCTGCACTGATATTAGACTTCTGGCTCAAAGCATCTGCAACTACATTAGCTTTCTTTGGGTGGTACTCAATAGTGCAATCATAGTCTTTCAGTAGCTCAATCCATCTCCTCTGCCTCAAATTCAACTCCCTCTGACTCAGCAAACATCTCAAACTCTTATGATCGGTATAAATCTAGAATGTCTCTCCGTATAAATATTGTCTCCAAATCTTTAGAGCAAAGACAACTGCAGCTAGCTCTAAATCATATACCGGATAGTTAATCTCATGAGACCTTAATTGTCTCGATGCATAGGCAATCACCTTGCCATGTTGCATCAATACACATCCAAAACCTTGATGCGAAGCATCACTATATACCACATATCCTCCGGTTCCCGATGGAATAGTCAACACCAGTGTAGTAGTTAACCGATGTCTCAGCTCCTCAAAGCTATTCTAACACTCCTCATTCTATCTGAACGCTACATTCTTCCTCAAAAGTTTTGTCAGAGGGGTCAAAATCAGAGAAAATCCCTTGACAAACCTCCTGTAATACCCAGCCAATCCTAAGAAGCTTCGAATCTCTGACACATTTTTCGGAGCTTCCCAATTCATCACTGCCTCAGTCTTCTTTGAATCTACCTGTATGCCATCTCCAGTCACTATATGCCCCAAAAACACAACCTAATCCAGCCAAAATTCACACTTACTAAATTTGGCATACAGCTACTTCTCTCTCATGATCTGTAAAATAACTCGTAGATGTTCAGCATGCTCCTTTCTGCTCTTAATGCACCAAGATATCATCTATGAACACTATTACAAATCAATCCAAGTAGGGCTGAAATACCTTATTCATCAGGGCCATAAAAGCTGTCGAGGCATTAGTCAGCCCAAATGGCATCACTAGGAACTCATAATGCCCATACCTGCTCCTGAATGCACTCTTAGGTACATCAACCTCTACTATCTTCAACTGATAATACCCAGATCTCATATCCAACTTAGTAACTACTTGAGCTCCCTGTAACTGATCAAGTAAATCATCGATTCTAGGCAATGCGTACTTATTCTTCACTGTCACCTGATTCAGCTGCCTATAATATATGCATAACCTCAAAGTCCCATCCTTCTTCTTCACAAACAGTACTGGAGCTCCCCAAGATGAAACGTTGGATCTAATAAAACCCTTTTCCAGCAACTCCTGAAGCTAAGCCTTCAACTCCTTCAGTTCCACAGTTGCCATCCTATATGAAGGGGTAAATACAGGAGCAACACTTGGAACTAGATCAATCCTGAACTCCATTTCCCGATCTAGTGGTAAACCAGGTAACTCATCAGGAAACACATCTAGGAATTCCCGAACCACTGGAATGTCTTAAACACTTTGTTCAGCCCTAGTATCAATGACGTGGGCCAAATAAGCCTCACATCCTCCCTGCATCAATCTCAATGCACTCATAAATGATATCATCCTACTGGCACTGCCTAGCTAACTCCTCTAAAAACTGCTCTCGGCTGACCAGGAGATTCCAGCACTACTTCCTTGGTGTAGCAGTTCATAATGGCCCTATGGACAGTGAGCCAATCTATGCCTAGGATCACATCTATCTCCCTCAATTGTAATACAATCAGGTCTGCCTCCAACTCTGCTTGATCAATCCTAATCAAGCACCCCTTGCAGACCTCGCCTATAACAGTAGTACTGCCTATTGGTGTACTCACCTCTGACCTATATTATAGTAACTCCCTATCACAATGCAATCTACATGCCAAATGTGGTGCGATAAAGGAGTGTGTGGACCCTGGATCTAGCTGTGTAAATGCCTCAAATTATAAACAAGAAGCGCACCTGCAACTACATCTGGTAAGTCTTGGGCCTCCTGTTTGGTCATAGTATAGACCCTAGCCTGACGCTGTGGTCGGTTACCTCGCCCCTCAGTCCTCATAAAAGAACTCCTAGCTCTTCCTTTGTCTCTACCTCAGCCTCTCTGTCCAGGTCCACCACCTCTACTCTACTCGACTATAGTATTACTCCTAGATCACCCACTAACAGTAGACTAAACTCCCAGAGTAGCAGGGCAATCTCTGATCTGGTGGTCCATGGAGCCGCATTTGAGGCAAGCTCCAGTCAGTCTCCAACACTCACCACCATGCCTCTTCTCACAATGCTCACAAATTGGAAATTGATTCTGTCCTGTACCCCTTCCACTGCCAACCTGTGAAAATCTACCCCTCTGCCTAGATCCTGACTGCCTGGATCCACCTGATGATCTGAAGGCTCTATTATGGCGCTTACTGAAACTCTTGCCAGAACTGCCCTGACTCTCACTAGGCCTCTTCCCTCTGGACCCTTGCCCAGTCTCAGCATGTTTCTCTCACATCAGCTGTTCAATTCTAATCAAAGCAGCCCTCAACTCAATGAAAGTACCCAGATCTGACCGTGTGTCAACCTTGTTCTGATCTCCATATTAAGTCCATTCTCAAACCTCCTACACTTGTCTTCTTCTGTAGGGATCAAAGCAGTAGCATAACCCATCAACTCATTAAATTGGATCTCATATTCAGCCACTGACATCCTTCCTTGCTTCAATTTCAAGAACTCCTGCATCTTCATGTCCAAATAGATCTTGGAAATGTAGTTGTCTCTGAAGAACCCCATAAAGTCTTCCCACTTTAATTGACAAGGCCTGGTGCTACTGCCTGGAACGGTTTTCCACCACTGATCACATGGTAGCACAGACCCTCTCTGTCCTCTCTAACCATCCCTCGACCTTAGCAGGGTTTGTGCTACCATGGAAGTCCATAGCTCCCTGCTTCCGTAGCCTATCATACCTCCTCTCCCTTCTCTTGGGAACTCTAAGAGGCACCTCATCAGATCGAGGTACCGAGGACTCCTTACTGGCTCCTACCGATCCTTGGTCAGCTAACTAATCAATTTGATTACCTAGAACGGATGACCTATAACGAACAATAAATTTCACTCATTTTTCTGCACTTTTCGCGATATTTCAGGGTTAACATTCTATATGTCCCAACAGATGCCAACCATACTCTGATACCACCTAAATGTAGCACCCCCTTACCGCAGGGTACACATCGGGATGCTCGGAGATCATTCCGGTACATATCCAAAGATAAGGGTAAGCTACGATCGATCACTACATTAACTTCACATGGCATCATATCATTACTCACTTAAAAAGCATCATAAGAAAATCATAATATTTTAAAACTAACTTCTTCCTCACTTCATTTCATAGAACCGAAAGTCTACATTGTATCTTTCGACACTTACTACATGTACCTCATCAAACCTAGTATAAAAATATTACATGAAAGAGGAAAAAGTACAAAGTCTATCTAATCTGTCCAAAAATCCCAGCTGACCGACCTTTAGACCATGACTTCTCTTGCCAAAACACAATCTACATGGCTGGTAGAGCCTCTTAGTAGCTAGAGTCACCTTTTGGTCTTGAAAAGACAACGTTACAATTTTTGTGAGTTTTGCGAACTCAATGAGGTAACCATCATCGATGGTTCACTCAATTCACGCATCACATCAATACACGTAACATATTCATATTTTTGAATAATTGATTTCGTATCACAATCTCACTTAAGCATAAGCAAATTTTGCATTTCAATCAATCAATATACGTAAACAAATGCATATGTAATGCTTGTGAGACTCTTTTCTAATTGTTACGTTATTGTGACCGAATGCCTAAACTGTCCTGTATCCATTTGGATACCGGGCTCATTGATAACTATCCCTTATCCGATGGGGACAGGGCTCATCACACGTTGAGTCTTAGGCTGTGAAACACTTGTGAGCTCGAGGCTCATTTTCACTCATTAAGCTTTAAGCTCTGATCATTGTTTACTCTAGTCACAGCTGCCATTATCTGATTATGCATTCATGAATGGAATGCATGTAACACAATCAATAACATCATATAGCACATAGGTCTTCACATTCACATACAAGTAGCACTTCAATATCTCAACCTTCATTCACATTCATCAGACCTTCTGTCCGGAATCCACTATCAAACACATTCATTTATCATTCATAGCATAACTTAAGCAAAAAATAATTGAGAGAAACCATCTAGGTTACTCACAAGTCACTCTCGAAGCTAATGCCTGGAAGATCCGGCAACGTCTGGAAGTTGACGTTCCAATTGCTCCTCTATAACAAATAGCATACACGTATTTCTCAATTTACACAATTATGCATGTTTAATTAATGCACATATATGAAATGAATTATGTATAATGCAATGCCGAGTATCCTTCCATCAAGGTCATCACAAAAATAATCAAATATCGAAATTCACTTAATTAGCATTTGTTCGTAGGGTTTATACCTTGACAAACCATTTGAACATAATTTCATAACCTATGAGCCATTTCAGATTTTTTTTTCCAAACTCTAAATTTCAAGTCTACTATTCTTGATCATTAAGACAATGAAAATAAAGTAATTTGATAGTACTCCCTTCTAGAAAAATGTTCCTTTACGCCTTATCCTTCTAATCACCAAAATCATTCAATTTGGTTCTGTCCTCAACCATATTGAACCTTTTTCTGTTGGGGAAACTAATATAACTTTTGTTATAGGTATCGGATCAAGATCCTTGTTAGCTGGTTTGAGAGAGGACTTATAGGTCTATAAGTTTCTTGAAGACTTTAGGAATGAATTCTATAAACTGAAGGGTCAAAGATGGACCAGACGATACAAAATGAACAGTATACAGAAGAAGAAGTCTCGGTCACTTGGGCAGAAAGCAGACGAATGTCAGAAGCAGACGAAGCAATAAGGCAGATGAAATTCGTCAGAAAGTAGACGAAACAGAAAGGCAGACGAAATTCGTCGGAAGGTAGATGAAACAGAAAGGTAGACGAAATTCGTCAGAAGGTAGATGAAATGGAAAAAGATAGACAAAGTGGAAAACACAGACGAAGTGAAACACAGACGATGCGTAAAACACAGACGATAGATGAATACAATAAGCAGATGATTGAGTTGGTCAACTTAAGACGAAGAAAATTCAACCACAAGCGATGCATCTCTACAGACGATAGACGAATGCAATAAGCAGACGATTAAGGTGGTCAACTTAAGATGAAGAAAAGTCAACCACAGACGATGCGTCTCTACAGATGACAGACGAATACAATAAGCAGACGATTAAGGTGGTCAACTTCAGATGAAGAAAAGTCAACCACAGACGATAGAGGAATACAATAAGCATATGATTGAGGTAGTCAACTTAAGACGAAGAAAAGTCAACCAAAAATAATGTCTCTCTACAGATGATAAATGAATATAATAAGCAGACGATTGACGTGGTCAACTTAAGACGAAGAAAAGTCATCCACAGACGATGCGTCTCTATAGACGATAGACGAATACAATAAGCAGATGATTAAGGTGGTCAACTTAAGACAAAGAAAAGTCAACTATGGACGATGCGTCTCTACAGACAATAGACGAATACAATAAACTGACGATTAAGGTGGTCAACTTAAGATGAAGAAAAGTCAACCACAAACGATGCATCTCTACTCCTTAACTCAAAAACCTTTTTCTTGAACATCTCTAAGTCTTCATCAACTCTCGTATGAACACCTATGTATTCATACATGCTTAGTGAAGAAATAGAGCATATCACCTTTCCATATCTAACTCTCTACACTAATCCTATAATCATTGCATTGCTATTTCAACTCCAAGAACCATTTCCACAACACCTAATTACTAATAATCCATCAAAACCCAAATAACACCATATCTCCAAATTTTCATCCCCTTAACACAGTGTTCAAGAATATAAATATACGTAAATGCTATGATCATGCACTCAAAATAAATTCATCAACTTTATTTGAAAAATCCACAACTCTAACAATTTTATTTACTACTTACTTATTGAAGACTCCAAAAGCTTCAACTATCTTCAAGCCCTGACTTCATACAAAATTACGTAAACCCCTGGGAATACTAACCAACTTCTGGTTTTTCTTAAGGCAGAAGAAACACTTAGCAGTAGAGGAAGTGGTGAGGAATATGAAAAATCAAAGTTAACTCTCAGAAGGAGTTTGATCGAAAACTCTATGTATGGAAAGAAATTTGGAGAAGATGATAACAAGGAAAGAACTTAGGAAAAGAACAAACCCGTTTTTAACTCTCGAATTACTCAAACTTACTTCTAACACATAATAAAAGTAACTTTACACTTGCCACTTTCCTAAGGTCTAAGTTCTAACTTAGTTTCTTTTGAAACGAACTCCCTTTAACTCTCATCTTTACAATCCAACTATCTCCAAATCTTCATTTGGTTTCTTCTCTTCTTTTCCTATTTTCTATAATACTCTATAAATTACAAAATAAATCCTAAGTTCACCAAAATTCACAAATATAATAATTTCACTAGTTAATAAAATTTTCAATATAAATAAATTCCAAATTCACCAAATTTGCAAAAATCACAATTTAATCCAATTATTCAATCCAATTATACCCATAATTATCCATGAATGCATGTACACTTAATTTCATGTGCAGAAAAATTCACTATTCATTTGTATGTGTATGACATATTATGCATGAGCATGAAAACACATTTCTAAGCCTCTCATAAATCACTCACATTTACTATTTTAACCTTCCAAAGGTAATGGGATGTTACAATATCTCTTATTGATGTTTTAATAAAATTCTTGGTTGGTATAATGAATCATTGCTTCTTGATCATACAATGGTTAATGATTTTTACAATATGAAGAAACTTATTAGGGTTTTGGTTTGCCAGTTCAAAAATTGATTGTGCAAATTGGTATGTATGTTATTTTGGGGAGATGATATGGAATTACATGAGTGCAATTTTTTTGTTCAATCTAGGTTTAAACCCAAAAAGTGTACTACAAAATAGAAATTAGTACCTTAGAAGTGAATGTATTATTTCTCACAATCTTAGAGACTTCAAAGACTATATACCTCTTTGTTACTGCATCTCACACAAGAAGGCATAATGGACATGAATAGGAAGATGGAATAATGAGTCATCCATCGGATGCACTACTATGGAAATATTTCAATAACACCTATGATGAGTTTGTAGCTGAAAGTTGAAATGTTAGATTAGGATTGTCGATGGATGGATTTCAACCTTTTGGTTAATCTGGGCAATAATATTCATCATGGCCAATCATAATTATTCCGTATAATTTTCCTCTATAATTGTATATGAATGAGGTATATATCTTTTTGATAGTGATTGTTCTAGGGATTAGAAATTTAAAGCATAAAATTGATGTATTCTTATAACTATTAACATTTGAATTGCATCATCTTTGGGAACTAGGTATGGAGACATATGATGTGTCTCTTAAATAAAATTTTGTATTGAGAGCAGCTTCGATGTGGACTACTGGTGATTTTTGGGAGTATACTATCTTGTTTGGATGGAGCATATAAGGGAAATTGGCTTGTCCTTATTGTGGCAATAATTCTGATGCGTTTCATCTTCCAAATGGGGCCAAAACATCTTAGTTTGATATTAAGAATAAGATGGTACAAACACCTCCTTTTCTTCATAAAGCTGGTGAAGAGATATTGCAGGGGATTGATGAATTAGGGTTACTAAAAGTTACAAAACTTGAAGCTGATGAAGTTAATACAAGCATTAGTAAAAACTTTGGTTGGAGAAAACGAAACATTTTTTAGGATTATCCATATTGGAAAACTAATTTGATACGTCATAATCTAGATGTGATGCATATTGAAAAAAATATCTTTGACAATTTGTTCAATACCATAGTCAACATTAAAGGGAGAACAAAGGAAACTGCAAAATCACGAGTTGATTTTAAGCTTTTTTGTAGAAGGAATGAGTTAGATAAAGGTCTTCACATCTGTAAATATCCGAAAGTATGTTACACTTTGGACAAAAAACAAAAGAAAATTTTGTGTGAATGGTTGAAAAATCTAAAGTTTCCTGATGGATAGGTTTCAAACTTGGCAAGGTGTGTGGACATGAGAAAGTACAAATTATTTGGGATGAAAAGTCATAATTCTCATGTACTTATGCATAAGCTAATTCTAATTACATTTCAGGAGTTGCTACCGAATAAGGTTTGGGAAGTTATAACAGAACTAAGTTTGTTTTTCAAAAGTTTAACATCATCTGAAATAAAGTTAGTAGAAATGGAAAAACTAAAAGGGAAATTCCAGTAATCTTGTGCAAATTAGAAGGATTTTTCCTCTAAGCTTCTTTGATTATATGGAGCATCTACCTGTACATTTAGCACTTAATATATCCATCGATATTGAACTGGACTAGCAAGTTTAGCACTTAAGGCTAAACTTGCTAGTCCAGTTCAATATCGATGGATATATCCATTTGAGAGGTAATTATAGTAAATATTTAAATTTGAGTTATAGCATGTTTTAATCACAGAATAGTATATCAATAGCTATTTGTAATGTAGGCATTTGCATCACTTAAAGAAAAGTATCAAAAACAAAGCTAGAGTTGAAGATTCAATATGTAATGCTTATTTAATGAAGGAAGCAAGTACATTTTGTTCACATTATTTTAAGCAGCATATACACACAAAAGAAAGAAAAGTTCCCCACAATAATGATAGGAGAGGAATGGGTGATATTGATGATAATTGATCCATTTTCACATATGTTGGATGAACATATAGATGATCAACAAGAAGAATATTAACAGAGGAAGAAATAGGGGTTGCCCATGATTACATTTTATTGAATTGTCAAAAGGTTTAACCTTTTGTGTAGTAAGTTGAAGTTGATTTTCAAATTGATTTTTTGCATTTTTGAATTTAGTGTTGTTCACAACTAACATACATAATAATGCCTTTAGATTATACGAGGAATGGTTATGCAAGCTAATACCTAGAAAAACACAGGATAATATCAATAAAGAAGTTGGAAGACACTTTCCTTAATGGTTTAAGAAATGTGTGAGCTTACACTTACAATTATTGAAATGGATGAATTATTAGATCAAATTGTTCAAATGACATTATACTATTTAATATGATTTTTTTTAGGCCTCAGAAAATCTAATAAAGGATAATTTCATATATGATCTTGCGAAACTATTAAATCGTATCTGATGTATTTTGTTAATGGATACAAATTTCATATAGAATATCATGGTCGTAGCATGACAATAGTAAATAATGGGGTTTGCATACAAGGAGAATTGATGGATAACTATGATAAAATTATTGAGATACTTGAAATTGAGTACCCTACATTACCAATAAAGTGGAGTGTGATATTTAAATGTGACTGGTTTGATCAAACTCCTAATGTTAGTACAAAAGTGCACAGTCGATACAATCTAGTTGAAATCAACCAGCCAAGAAGATTTAGCCAATTTAAACCTTTCTTGTTGGTGATGCAAGCAATCCAGGTATATTATGTCTCTTTTCCCCACTTATGATCAGATAAGTCAACTTGGTTGGTTGTTTGTAAAATAAAAAATAGAGCTATTTTTGAATTACACGGAAAAGGAGAAAATAAGAGAACTAAAAGTGAAGCATTTCAAGAAGAAGTTCATAAAATAAATACATGATTTACATATGATAAGAATGAACCGTTGAACGATCCAAATAATAAATATGTTGAAATTTTTACTGGAGAGGATGAGGAGGGCGAGAGACTTGAAGAGGAGCCTGAGTTTGATTCTAATTCTTTAGAAAAAGATGATGATGATGGTGATGCAATGATAGATTAAGTGATCACGATAGCGATTAATTTTTATTTGTAATATAATATTATATTAATAAATCTATCATTGCATCAACAATATATTGTTATATATTTAATTTATATTGTTCTATTACTGGAATATTTAATAAAAAGTGAATTTTAGGTTAAAAAATGTCACCAAAGAGAAAACAGGATATGATGCAAGAAAGTTTAACGTTACCATGATTTGGAGCTAGTTACTTTCCAAGAGAAGCAATACATTCTGCAGCTATTACAAAATCAGGTTCTATTCTTCCAGCTACTACACATCCAGATGAGGCATCACTTTCTGTTCCTACTGTTACAGCATCCAATAGTCCTGCTACACCATAAACCACTCCTATACCGACAGAAATATTAGGGGTAAACGTTATGGATGAAGAAGGTGACCTCAAACCTGGAGCTAAGGCAGTAAATGGAAGAACGCACATCACAATAGTCAACAATCTATGAGTGAAAGTATATGCATTATAACACCATAGGTTTATACTGAAGTTATAGGTTTTCATTTGAAAATGATCTAAAATTGCTTATATATTAGGTTGGTTCTGTCTGGAACGTGCTTAAGAAACATGACATCCAAGTTCAAGGAGAAGATTGATCTTGAGAGTTATATATGAAAGAATGTCTCTTAGGAGATAAAGAATTTTTACTATCAAGAGTTTAAGCTACAAAAAATATAGTGTTTTGTATTTTTATCTAATTAATTTTATTCATTAATTAGATAAATGTTGTAGGTTATAAGTACTTATAGTATGTTTTTCTTTTTTTAGAAAGAATTTTTTTAAGATTCCAAATTTTACATGGCAATTTATAAAGTATGGGAGAAGCGAGCTCCTACACGTAATAGAAACTTTCTTGGTGCATTACACAAGACTATTATATGACCTCCATTTATATCTGAAGAAATATAGAGTCATTGGCAATAGTATTGGACATCATTCAAGCCAAAGTCCATTTCAGATAGCAATTATGCCAACATACGTGAAGGACCAGAGGGAGAGAGTCTTCCCTTACATACTGAAGGATCTATTACCCTCTAGGAGCATGTAGAGAAACTTTTAAGTTTCTATACTTTACATTTATATTTTGATTTTTTTACTTTGATGTATTTCAATTTAATTTGATATATGAATTTTGGAATACAAATATGTGTATATTATGTAGAATGATCATGTTATAAATATCTGATGCCATATATGGTTGTATTTTTTAGTTATTTTCTTTGTTTATCAAGGGGTAAAGATCATAAAAATAGACAAAAACTTTGCCCGAAATTTTTTAAAATTTTAATTCACTTATAACATTTTATTCTAATGAATGAAAAGTCTATAGGCAGGAAATCTACACCTTATCAACTCTTTTTGTACACCCACAGTAAGAAGCATGATAGTGTGACCTTCATCAACACTTGATGTAGAGAATTTAATGTATGTGAAATGTATGCTTTAATATTAATTCTTAACAATTATCACTTGTCAACATAAAAATGACCTCTTGATAGGACCAAATACAAGAAAGCATTCAACAACAATCTCGGCACTCTGAAACTGTTGCAGAGAATCGGACATATCTTGATGCACTGGGTTGTAGGTACCGTCATGAAATGAACTTCGGTGTAAGTTCATTTGTGAACACATCCTATTCACAACCCTCCACGTCCATTACAACTACATCTAGTAGGTGGTTGACATCTAATGAGAAAGCCATTCAACTTAAGATCACAATACATATGTTGGTAACTCAGTTGCAACAGTAGACGGAGTACATAGCCCAACTTCGTAATAAAATGGATGAGTTGAAACAGAGGAGAACACCTCATCAAACCAATCAGACCATCTTCCTTCACCAACTGCATAGCTTAGTTTTGCTACTCTGAAGTCATTTTGTATGAATTACATATTTATTGTTGTAGATAATATTTTTTTATCATTAATTAAGATAATTTTACTTTATATTATCATTCGACACACTGTTTAGATAAATTAAATATAGAAAAAAATTCAATATATTATCACCAAATAACTGTAGAAATTAAATATCAATCATAAGATTACCAATCAAAATTTAAAAAAAATATCAATGCATTTATTGACGAAATTATCATATCCGTCGGTAAATTTAGTATTAAATTTACCAACGGAATAAGAACATTCTGTCGACAAAAAATTTATCGACAGAAAAACTTATCGTCACTAAATTTTCCTACGATACTCCAACAACTTGGCTGTCGTTAAATTTACCAACACACGTATAATATTTGTCGCTCAATTTGCCAATGGAAAACAACTTATTGTCGCTAAATGTTATAACGAATTTTCAATACTTTGTCTACCTGTAATATTTATCAACGGAACCGACGGACTTAAAAATTTCAAAAAAAATTTCGTTGATAAATTATTGATGGAATATTTCTATTTCGTTGCTAAAGATTACTGACGACCATTTCTTTGATGACTCATGTGGTTGGTAATTTATGTCGGCAAATTCGCTTGCCGAAGGAAAATCTTCATATTTCTTCAATAATGTTCATCGCTAAACACCTATTTTCTTGTAATGTAACCGACCATAAGAATTTGAAATATCTACTAGAGCAAAGAATATTAGCATCATTCCAATAGAACTAGTTACCCAAGCTTATAAGATACAGTTTCGAAGTTACATATCAAAGTGGAAAGGAGAATGTAGCAACAAATACATTATCTAGACTTCCAATTCTTAAGCTGTTAACACTTAAGGTTTCCCAAGGTCAGGCAATGTTAATAGAAGATATTGAAGTAATTCACACGTTAATACAACACTTAGAAAACGATATTTAAAATGCACAAGAAGGGGGGGTTGAATTG
>JAOSBN010056784.1:0-14150 GCA_027563595.1 Erythroxylum suave | reverse complement strand
TCATCAACAATTACGAGATCATACTTCTTTCCGCCAAGACTTAATGTCCTAGTTGGACCAAATAAATCTATATGTAATAACTCTAGAGGTTTAGACGAAGTTACAATATTTTTAGAAGAAAAAGATGTTTTAACCTGTTTTCCTTTATAACAACTTTCACAAAAGAAATTCTTGTTAAAACTTATTTTTGGCAAACCTCTTACCAAATCATGTTTAATCATCGTGGAAATATGTTTAAAACTAACATGACCTAGCTTTTTATGGCAAATCAGTTTTTCTTCCTCTGTTGATAAAGAACAAGAAATATTTTGACCTTGCAAATCTTCCAAATTAATCTTATAAAGATTGTTTCATCTTTTGACAGAAAAGAATATGGAACTGTCCTTGTTTTTGACTATACAAGAATTTTGATTAAAAGATACTTCAAAACCAAAATCACATAATTGACCTACACTAATCAAATTATGTTTTAAACCTTTAACTAGCAGAACATTATCAATACATGTAAAGGAATTTTTATCAATTTTGTCGATTCCAACTATTTCGCCCTGTTGGTTGTCTCCAAACGTTACTGATCCTCCCTTCTTACCTTGAAGATCTAAGAACATAGACCTTATTCCTATCATGTGTTGCGAGCATCCACTGTCCAAATACCATTGGTGCTGGCTACTTTTTCTAAGGAAGGAGATGTGCAATAGATTTTTTTTTTTTGGGTACCTAGATTTTCTTGGGTACTTTAGGGTTAGTCTAATAATTATTCATAGAATGATAAAAAGAACACCGATGAAATTTCTTTCTATAAGGAACAAACTTCTTTTTGTAACAAGTATTGCTTTTAGTAAACCCTAGACCACTCTTTCAGTAAAGTTTGATAACTCTGCTGAGAGTGAATTAATCCTTTGTTTCAACTGACTAATTTCCTCATATCTATCAATAGAAACTTTTTTTATATCGTCTACTTGTTTCTTAAGAAAGATATTTTCTTTTTCTAATACTTCCGTGCTCCTCAAGTTTTCAACAAACTTTCTTTTTAGGGATCTATAATGTTTTAGTATGACATGTGAGTCTTCTAACAATTCTAAATATGCATCTTGAAGTTCATTAAAGTTAGAAGTTACCTCCTCGTCACCATCTTTTTCGGCTACCAAGCATATATTTTCTTTTTCTTATGCTTCTGAATCAGAATTAGATTCGGATGAATCCAAATCTTCCCAAGTTGCCATCATACTCTTTTTATTTCTTTTATTTTTCTTCGGCTCTCTTCTAAGCAACGGACATTTAGACTTGTAGTTTCCTGGTTTGTTACACTCGTACCAAATGATAAAGGTCTTCTAGTTCTTGACTTCTTCTTTGCTATTTTTCTTGAAAGAAAAATTTTTACTTCCCTTTGCTTTCTTTTTCCACTTCCTTCTGATCAATCTTGAAATGAAAGATAATTCATCATCATCTTCACTTGAATCATGATCAGATTCACTAGTATCATTATTTTTTACTTCTTCGATCTTTAATGCTTTTGATGAAGAACTTCTATTTCTTTGAGTCTTGTGATTTTTTTGACCGGCCTTTGATGCTATGGATTTGTCTCTTTTAGGTTTATCTTAAGCATCAAGCTCTACTTTATGTATCTTTAAAGAACCAAGCAATTCATCTAGCTTTAATTTGGCTTCTTGTATTGCAGTGACTTTGGGTCTCTATCTTTTCGGCAAGCTTCTGAGAATCTTCCTCATATGGTCTTGATTATCATAGATTCTTCCAAGAGCTTTAAGTCCGTTAATGATAGTTTGAAATCGTCCAAACATCTGATCAATAGACTCATCTTCTTTCATTTTAAACAGCTCATAGTGATATAAAAGAATACTGATCTTGGACTCTTTCAGTTGATTTGTGCCTTCATGTGCGATGGCTAGAGTGTCCCACATCTCCTTTACAGTTTCGCATCCATGAACTTTATCATATTCACCTCTTCTTAACGCACAACTCAAGGAGAACTTGGCCTTTGAATTTAGTTGAAATATAGCTTTGTGATCAGCGTACCATCTGTTACAAGGAATGGTATTTCCTTCATCATCTATTGGTTCGTATGGTCTATTCTCAATGATATCCCAAAGATCTATGAAGAGCTACATCCTATCCTTTCAATAATGATAATCTTCACCTTTGAACGCAGGAGGTCTTTTGACGGAGGCACCTTCAGCTATAAAAACATGTGATTCAGCCATGGATCTTTTTCCTTACTTTGTAAAGGTGGTTCTTGGAAACCGAGCTCTGATACCAATTGAAGTAAATCACCGTTAATATAGAATTTACATACAATAAACTAGATACACAAGAAGGGGGTTTGAATTATGTAATCTTATAGTGAATATTTTTTTAAAAAAATATTGTTAAGAACTTCTCTAACTTGTTAAAAGAATATCATAAGAATTATACGAAAAATTGTTACGAGGTTAGATCACAAATAACTTCTATATACTTGTTTAACAACAAAATAAACTGAAGTAAAAGGACAGAAGATAGACGCTGCGATTTTTATACTAGTTCACCCCAAACCATGGGCTAGGTCCAGTCCTCAAAGTTTGTCTGGGTATTTCACTATACTTCAACGAATTACAAGTATTCTTTCTTCCCTTCTAAAGCCTCTTCAGGTCTCTTATACAAAATATTCTTTCTTCTAACTCAACCTCTCCAGGCTCTCAACCTTTTCTTTCTCTCACTAGAAAGATATTATGAAATTTTGTTACAGTAAGGTTAGCTCTCTTAGTGTCGCATTACAGAATTTCTCTTTTCAAAGTAAGCACTTGAAAGCTCAAAGATCAATGATTTCCCAAAAGTTGTAAGATTGTTTAATCAACGACTACGACTAGTATTTACAACCTAAGTCTCCAACTTCTTCTTGATTCTTGATAACCGCTTTTTGAATCTTGATAACCTTTATTTAGTTGAGTTCTGTAACTAACTCCAACTAATTAACTGTCTGACAAACTAGCGTATCTTCATTTTTGTATCATCTGTGTTTTTCGCTTCCGTCTGTGTTTTGCTTTTGTTTATGTTTTCCTTGCGTCTGTGTTTTCCTTTCGTCTACACACTTATAAAAAACGTTCATTTATTTCTAACATTATTATTATTTGATTGTCATCAAAATTAGTCATCGTGAAGTCCTCTAGACTTAACAGATGTGAATAATCGTTGTAATCGGGGGTTTAAGGGAAAGTACCGCAAAACTTTATAAGGTATCTTCTTACCTCTGCCATCATTAATTCTCCATCTTGATGTTCCACATTGAGGGCAACTTTCCAAGTCCCCATACTCTTTACAAAACAGGGAACAATCATACTTACATGCATGTATCGACAGGTAACCTAAACCTAGGCTCCTTAGAAATTGATTTGCTTTATAATAGGACTTTGGCAAAGATTTACAATTAGGTAATACATCCCTCAGCAGAGAAAGTAACATGTCAAATGACTTATTGCTCCACTTGTTGTATACTTTCAAGTAAAGCAACTTTATTAAAAATGACAACTTTGAAAAGTTTGTACATCTGGGGTACAACTCTTTAGCAGCTTTACTCAACAATTCATGAAAGGCACCCATAATAGAATCTCCGACACCTATTGGAGGATTGCTTCCATCCTGATCAATTAGTCAATCATTTAAGAAAGTACCCACATCATGAAGCAAATCTTGCTTGCCATCCTCCTCCTCCTCCTCATCACCTTCATTAATATCATTGCATGTCCCATCAATGTCTACATTTGCATCATTAAGCCTTTCTTCCTTAGAGATAAATCTATATTCTAGCAGTTCACCATGTAAAACCCAGTGGGTGTTGATTGGTCTATGCCAAATTGCATCAAATGGTCAAAAACATTCCTCTAAGATCTCTAATAGACCCTTTTTGACGTAACAGTGAAATATAAATAGAGCAATGAAACAGAAATGGAAGAGTAAATAATCTGTATTTATATTAGGATAAGCAAAATACCAACTGCAATTGGGAGCAGTGTTCCCCTATAACCAACCTCTTAATTGAGGTGCAAAATGAACAGAATACCTGAATTATTCTCCTCGTCTCTCTCTAACAATATATATGAATATCTCTCACCATCAATGACTCAGGACCACTTGCTATGATAGACCAAACATGAGGGAGTACGCCCAACACACCACCCTCCTGCATAACAAATTCCCTACAGACTAACAAAGAATCTGCCAGCCAATCATTATTGAAAGGGACTAAATTCCATGTCACCAGCTGCTTGTTGTCTTCAGATATTGGGTTGCATTGGGCTCCTACGACTCCTTCGAATATAAACCTTGAGAGGCCTATCATTACTCCCACCAAATGAACTCACCTTGTCCCCAAGGTGGAAATCTGGAAATTGAGCTTTGATGTCCTCCACACTTTCCCAAGTTGCTTCAAAATCAGGTAGATTTTTCCACACAACCAGCACTTCTATACCAAATTGCCCCTATCTCACATCCTTGACAACTGTTGGCTCCACCTCCCAATTCAAGTATTCTGAGAGCATGGGAGGAAGTGGCTGGACTAACTACTAAGTACCAATAGCACGCTTGAACTATGAAACATGGAAAACCGGATGGATGGAGGATTCCGGTGGCGATTCCAGCTTATAAGCTGTTGTCCCAAACTTTTGCAACACACGTTATGGTCCAAAAAAATCTTGGAGCCACCTTTTCATTTACCTTTATTGCCAATGAACGCATCATATATGGTTGTAATTTCAAATAAACTATATCATCGGGCTGAAAAACAACATCACGCCGATTAGTATCTGCATGCCTCCTCATGTAATCCTGAACCCACAGTAACTACTCACGCAATTCCAACAAGATCTTATCCCGCCTCTTCAATGATTCATCGATATCAAAGTTATTGGATGGAGTAAACATTTCATACCTGATTAACGGACGAAGGTCACACCCATATACCACTTTAAAAGGAGTGGTATTCAAAGACGAATGATATGTAGTGTTGAAGAGGTACTCTGCCCATGCAAGCCATTTGACCAATTCCCTCAGTTGCGAAGAAGTAAAGCACCTCAAATATGCTTCCAAACTCCAATTGACCACCTCGCTTTTGTTGTCGATTTGAGGATGGTAAGCAGTGCTTCTATTCAGTCGTGTATGATGGAGCCTGAAAAGTTGGGTCCAAAAATGACTGAGAAAAATCTTATCCCGATCAGAAATAATGGAACGAGGGACCATGGAGCTTAACCACACCAGCCACAAATTATTCAGCTACTTTCTTAGCTGTATAGGGATGTTTCAATTATAAGAAATGATAGTACTTACTCAACATGTCAACCACCACCAGAATAGCATTGAACTCATTGGATTTAGGAAGTCCTTCAACAAAATCCATACTTATGTCCTCCCATATGGCCACTGGAATCAAGAGAGGCTGAAGTAATCCCGCTGGAGAAAGGTTCTCATATTTCATGGTTTGACAAATATCGCAAGAAGCAATAAAATGTTGTACATCCTTCTTCATCCCTTCCTAAAAGACTTCCCGTAACAGCAACTTATAGGTTTTTAAGAAGCCTCCGTGTCCCTCCATTGGTGTGTTACGAAATTCCTTCAAGACTTGTTGCACTATCGGTGAATCCTTAGGAAGCATTACACGCGTTTTATACTTCAAAATCTCATTCTGCAGTGTCCATCTAGGTTTGCCCAGTGGGTCTTGCTTCAATTTGTCCACAATATCCCTTAGCCTTGGAGCAGATGCCACAACAGCCATAATCTATGATTTATCCAGAAAACTAGTGAGGACCAGTTCACTACACTCCACTGCTATATTAACGCGGGACAAAGCATCAACCGCATTGTTTTCCGTCCCTGGTTTATAATGAATTTCAAATACATAGCCTATCAGCTTCGTTAACCATTTTTTACACTCCGGCACTACAAGTCGTGCTTAAAAAAGTATTTAATGCTCTTCTGATCCATCTACACCATAAAGTGACAACCCAACAAGTAATGATGCCATTTTTGCACCATAAAACGATGGTCATCAGCTCGCACTCATAAACTGAACGTTGTCTTTGCTTTTCAGGCAATGCTTGGCTTAGAAACAAGATTGGCCTCCCATTCTAATATAGCACAACCCCTATTCCCTTGCCAGACGCATCAGTTTCAATTAAGAAAGGTTGACTGAAATTGGGTAAAGCCAGCGTTGGCACAACCATCATTGCTTTTTTCAATTCCTGGATAGCTCTTATAGCTTCCTTATTCCATATGAATGAATCTTTTTTTAACAATCTTGTTAGAGAAGCAGCAATCTTACCATAATTATGTACAAATCTTTGATAATAACCTATCAAGCCCAGGAAACCACGAAGCTCCTTTGGTGTTGTTGGAATTGGCCAATCCTCCATCACTCTCAACTTCTCAGGGTCAACACGCACATCTTCCCCACTGATTATATGTCCCAAATATTCAAGCTGTTGCTGTCCAAAGCTGCACTTTTTCCAATTCATATAGAGCTGATTTTGCTACAATACTAGCAGCACCATGCACAGGTATTCCATGTGTTCCAGCACTGATTTGCTATAAACCAATATATCGTCAAAAAATACCAAGACGAACTTATGCAATACCCCTTTGAATATTGAATTCATAAGAACTTGGAAAGTGGCCGGGCATTTGTGAGCCCAAACGGCATTACTAAAAATTCGTAGTGCCCCTCAGGTGTCCGAAACGCTATCTTATGAACGTCAGAAGAGTTCATCCTTGTTTGATGATACCCTGATTTCATATTGAGTTTGGTAAACCATCGAGCCCCAAATAATTCATCCAGCAATTCATCAATATTTGGAATTGGAAATCAATCTGGCACAGTGACCTTGTTGAGAGCCCTATAATCCACGCAAAACCTCCAACTACCGTCCTTTTTCTTAACGAGCAACACTGCACTCAACATCTCCATCACCAACCTCTCAATCTCTGTTTTCTAAAAAAGGGGATATTGATAGGGGCGAACATTCACAGGTTTCGTCCCTTCTTTGAGAACTATTGCATGGTTGTACATTCGGTCAGGTGGTAACCCCCTGGGGTTGCTCAAAAATCCCATGAAATTCCTTTAGTACTGCTGAAATTTCCTCCGGAATTTCTTCCCTACGCACCTCTTGCTTGTCAGTGGAAAATAATTCCACCATATACCCTACCTTCTCCTCTTATACATCTTTAAACAACGTTTTCAATGATACAGCTGACTTGCTCCAGCTTGGATCCCCCTTCAACATCGTTGTTTTGCCTCCAAGCTCGAAAGCCATTGTTAAAAGCTTCCAATCAACTTGCGTGGTTCCCAATTTGGATAACCATTTTATTCCCAAAATGATACCAGAACTGCTCATCTTGATGGGAAGATAATCCTCAACCACTATTAATCCTTGCATTTCCAATACCACTCCCCTGCAAATCCCAGTGCCTTTCATCCGATGACCATTTCCCATAATAACACCATAACTGGCTATCTCCGAAATCGGAATTCCTAGTCTTCCCACCAACTCCATAGCTATGAAATTATGGGTTGGTCTGCAATCAATTAACACCACCACCTGTGATTCCCCAATTCTCCCCTTCACACATATAGTCCAAGGTTCTGATAACCCAACCACTGAATTTATGGAGAGCTCCACCTCCTCCACTAGGTTGTTCTCTTCCTCTATCTACTCTAGTGGAGAAACCTCTTTCGTCTCATCATTCACCATTAATACTTGTAATTCCCGATTCGGACACATATGTCCCAACTGCCAACGTCCCTCACAATGGTAGCATAAGCCTTTCTCCCTTCTAGCTTGGACCTCCGCAGCTGTGAGCCTCTTAAACTTGTTGGTGTTGGTGTTTGAGGTGTAAGAGCTTGTGTTGTAGGTGTTTGGTTTAATGGGTGAGTTATTGGAATTGTTGAAGGTTGCAAATGTGGTTCGGCTGTGTGGAGTGTAAGAGATTTGTTTGGTTTGGTTCGGGTTTTCGGGCTTACTTCCCTTAGATGGGATCCATGACATAGTTCTATTATCTTGCCATGTTGGGCTATGTGACTAAGCCTTCGTTGTCCCAAATGTACTAGGGTGTAGTGACTGGTTACATTTTTCTATTCGGGTGGCCACTTCAATGGTCCCCTTCAAGCCTGTTGGACTGGACAACAGCACCTCAGCCCTTAATTTCCCCTCTAGCCCATTTACAAAGATTGTCGTTAACATCGCCTCGTCAAGCTCCCCACTGACGCAGCTAGTAGCTCAAAACGAGCTCTAAATCCAGCCATCATCCCTGTTTGTTTCACCGCAAATAAGCGGTGCAGCAATGATCCATCCACCGGACCCAGAAACCTTCGTAGCATCTAAGTTTTAAGTTGCTCCCATGAAGAGAACGAAGTACCTCTTTCTTCAAACCTTAACCATGCTTGGGCCTCTCCCTCAAAGCAGATTCCCACTGCTTTTATCTTCTCAACCTCCATGAGTAGATTCAGGATGAAATAGCATTCAGCCCTAAATACCCACGCATCTGGGTCAGTCCATGCAAAAACGGGCAACTCCAACTTCCTTGGCAAACATTCTTTGTCCCATGGTTGACCATTTTGGCTAGGTGAGACAATTCAGTAGTTTTGGTTTGATCAAGTGGGTCATGGTTTTGGTTTTGGGTGTTGTCAATGGGGTTTTTGTCTGGGTTTGGGGTGTTGTCGATGGGGTTTCTATCTGGGTTATGGGTAGCACCTCCACTGGACTCCCCTCGGACAATGCCAGTTTGGTGTAACTGAACTAAGGTCTGTATTTGTTTGGTGAGGTTGGCAATGGTAGTTTTCATTTCATTCACATCAACTTTAAGGGCGGGTATGTCTGCTACTGCTTTTTCCACTGATTCAATACGAGCCTCCATTCTTGTTGGCATGAGTTAACGGGTCCGAGGAACGCAAAGCTCTGATACCAAAATGATAGACCCTTTTTGACGTAACAGTGAAATATAAATAGAGCAATGAAACAGAAATGGAAGAGTGAATAGTCTATATTGATATTAGGATAAGCAAAATACCAACTGCAATTGGGAGCAACATTCCCCTATAACCAACCTCTTAATTGAGGTGCAAAATGAACAGAATACCTGAATGATTCTCCTCGTCTCTCTCTAATAATATATATGAATATCTCTTACCAACAATGACTTGGGACCACTAGCAATGACAGACCAAACATTAAGGAGTGCGCACAACACACCACCCTCCTGCGTAACAAATTCCCTACAGACTAACAAAGAATCTGCCAGCCAATCATTATCGAAAGGGACTAAATTCCACGTCACCAACTGCTTATTGTCTTTAGATATTGGGTTGCACTAGGCTCTTACAACTCCTTCGACCATAAACCTTAAGAGGCCTATCAATCTCATATAACAATTCATGCAACGTGTATAAGAGCATGAAATTTCACAATCCTTGCCCTTTTTTTCAACCACAAAATTCATAAACATTCTCACTCCATCAATGTATTCACGGGAAACCCTAACACTGTTCATCTAACTCTTATCCATAGTCCTCCAACTATCTCCTCTTCACATTTGAAAATAGTATCTGTCATAACGACATTGCTCAGTATAGTAACCACCAAGTTCACAAACTTAACAATTGATATAGTGTATCATTGTATTTCAACCTGTGACAAATGATTTGTTGTATTCTATAACTCTTTCTTAACTTCTATGTTTTAAGGTTATATTACTAGAAATTCGAAAGCATGGGTATCTTGTAAAAAATTAAGAACAATATATATATATATATATAGGAATTCATGGAATTTACACAAATCAATCATTCATATAATAACCATGTACCCTGTGTGTAGTCTCCTTCATTCTTTGATCTTCTACTCATCGGGTTGTCACAAACCATAATGACCAAAGCAGACCGTCTCTAACGGTATTTACGTAAAGATCAGAGAAACTAATCGAATCAAACTCTTTGATCTAGAAATGGATAGAACAAAGACAAGAGTGCTAGCTCTCTTCCTTGTTCTATGGAGAGCAAAACCGTGGAAGAGAATGAACAGGAAGAAGATGAGAAAGATAAGGAGAATTAGGTGAGAATCGCGAAGATTGCTTGCTTAAACATTTTCACGATTATCATCATCTTTACTTGCTTTTTGTTTTTTTCTTATATTGTTTTTGTCTCTTATCATTTAAAGACAATAAATGCATAACTTTAAAGAAACCTCTCTCATCTTCTACGTTACACATATCATTTATATATATATATATATACATATATATATATACTGAGGATGTCTAGTCACACTGGGGTCGGTCCTATGAAGTACTGGGTGTGAAAAAAAAAACAGAGACTTGTTTCAGCAATATCAACGTCGCGATCTCATTAGGACATATCCCAATATCATCAAGATCTATTTGATTCTATTACTCTTCATATAATAGATCTCTAACCAAAACTATTTTAAGAATCCTTTAAGTCGCTCTTATGCGTGTGACCCATTAAGTTCTCGGTTTTATTATGGACTATGAATGAAGTGTTGACTTAATTCTGGTTAGATTGTCTGATAGTTGTTCATAGTTTGTGTTGAACTATCAGATGAACCAAATCTCCACGACAATTCCTAAGTTGATCAATCTGCTCAAGATAGCACAACAAGCTATCAAGAAGGATAGCAAGCCAGTGCTAGTGATGGACTCTTCTTCTTCTAGTTCGAGAAAAAAGAACGTAAAGAAGAAAAGGTCCAAGAAACCAAAAGGATGTGTAGCCAAAAAGAAACTCAAAAAGACTGCGTCAAAAATAACTTGCTTCCATTGTGGTAAGACTACCATTAGAAGCAAAACTGTAAAGTCTATTTAGAGTTCCTAAAGAAGAAGCAGGCATTAGATGGCCCAGCTCCTTCAGGAATGTTTGTCGTTGAGGTTAATATCATTTCTGATCATAAGATATAGGTATTAGATACTGGTTGTGGCTTATACATATGTAATGATATGCAGGGCCTCAAGGACAGTAGACAGCTCATTAAGGAAGAATTGGACCCGCGCGTAAGCAATGGAGCAAGAGTTACTGCATTAGTTATAGGCACTTATTTTTTGTCACTCCCCAGTGGGCTTGTAATTAAACTGGATGATTGTTATTTTATACCTATTTTAACAAAGAACATATTGTTTGTTTCTTGTTTAAATGAGTTGGTTTCCATTTAAATTTCAATAGCAATGGTTGTTCTATTAGTTTGAATGGAATGGTTTATGGTATTGGTACATTATGCAATGGAATTTACATATTAGTTATGTTGCATCCAATTATGAATGTCAATGATATAAAAAGACATAATCGAGATAATTTAAAATCAACTTATTTATGGCATTGTCGCTTGGCAAAGAGATGCATAGCTAAGCTCTACAAGAGTGGTAGTTTAGGTTCATTTAATTATGAATGATATGACTGTTTGTTAAGCAAGATGACTAAGTTACCCTTTAAGGGAAAGGGTGAACAAATGACTTGAGTATTAAACGTAATACATTTATATGTATGTGGTTCAATGTCCATCCATGTCATGAGTGGTTTTCTTTACTTCATTACTTTTATTGATGACTATTCTCAATATACATATCTATTTCGAGATACAAATCTGATGCATTTCAAAAGTTTAAACAATTTAAAAATGAAGTAGAAAACTAACTTGGGAAAGGTATTAAGACACTACAATCCGATTGAGGCAGGGAATACTTAGACCAAGAATTTTTAGATTGTCTCAAAGATAATGGGATTTTATCTCAATGGACTCCACCTTACACACCATAACATAATGGTGTGGCCAAACGGAGAAATCAAACCTTGTTGGAAATGGTGCAGTCAATGATGGGCTTTCCAAATTTACCAAAATTTTTTTGGAGTTATGCACTTGATACAACTGTTTATTTGCTAAATAGAGTTCCATCCAAGACAGTTGATGTTACTCCATGTGAGAAGTGGACTAATAAAAATTCTATCTTTCTCATTTCAAGCTGTCTGGCTTATGTGAAGTGAATACATTCAAATAAGCTTAATTAAGTATGACAAATGTTTGTTCATAGGATATCCTAAAGAAATAATGGGATATCAATTTTACCTTGTTGAGGAAGAAAAAGTATGTGTTTTAAAGCATGTTGTCCTTTTAGAGAAAGAGTTTCTTTTAAAAGAAGACAGTGGGAGCAAAATTGAACTTGAAGAAGTTTAAGATGCTCGAATACATGCAGATCAACTGCCTGAACCTAAGACTAACTCATATAGATGAAGTAACAGTTTAACCTTCTGCAACACAAGAATTCATAGGATACGCCATGTTCCCGAGAGATTATAGATTTCTCATGATTGAACAGAATGACGTATTGCTCATAGAAGATAATGAGCCTATTATCTATGAAGAGGTTCTAAAGACTTCAGAATCTAAGAAATAGCTTAGCGCCATGAAAGCAAAAATGGATTCCATGTATAAAAACCAAGTATGGACTTTGGTTAAGACACCAGAAAGAATAAAGCCCATATGATGTAAATGAGTTTTCAAAAAGAAAACCGACATGGATGGTAATGTGATACCTGTAAAGCAAGGCTTGTGGCCAAAGGTTTCCGTTAAAGACAAAGAATAGATTGCAACGAGACCTTCAGCCTAATAGCAGTGCTTAAATCCATTAGGATACTACTTGTCATTGTCGCTCATTATGATTATGAGATATGAAAAATAGATGTGAATACAGCTTTCCTAAATGGAAATCTAGCTAAGGAAGTATATATGACGTAACTAAAGGGTTTCATCTCCTATGATGGCGAAAAGATATGCAAGCTTTAGCAATCCATCCATGGATTGAAAAAAGCATTCAGGAGTTGGAATATTTGCTTTGATGAGATAATCAAAGAGTTTGGTTTCTCACAAAATCCAAATGAACCCCACGTGTCTAAGAAGGTTAGTGGGAGTGTAATCATATTCCTTGTACTATATGTAGATGGCATATTATTACTAGGAAACGATGTCTCTGTGCTACAATCTGTGAAGATTTGGTTGTCCGAACAATTTTTCACTATGTTTACACTTTTTTGTGTAATGGTAATAAGAAAATTGAGCGTGTCATGCTAGAATTAGGTCCATCTATTAATGTCATGCCATACTCCATTTACTGAGCTTTAAATATGATTTTTTTTACAAGAAACTAATGCAATTATTTAACTAGCTAATTGTTCTTAGGTGTGTCATATTGGTGTGATAGAGGATGGTTTAGTCCAAGTTAACAGTTTGGTATTCCTAGTGGACTTTTTCATCTTGAAAATGGCTGGGGATAGTGTTGACCATTTTACTTCGATTTTGTTGGGAAGGCTATTTATGAAGATGACAAAAATAAAAATTAATGTGGATGAGGGTACTCTTTTTTTAAGTTTGATGAAGAGATAATAAAGTTCAATGTTTTTGAAGCAATAAAGTACCCTAATGATTTTAAATCAATCTATAATATGGATAATATGGATTCAATTGTGCAAGTTACTTTTAAAGAAGAAAGAGATGATGATGAGTCAGAGTTTAATGCTAAACTAGACATGAATGAGCAACATTTGAAGATAGAATTGAAGTCCCTACCCAATCACCTGAAGTTTGTCCATTTAGGTAAAGGAGCGTCACTACATGTAATCATCTCAAAAGGGTTAACTAAAGGAAAAGAAAAAAAAATGTTAAGCCAATAAGGGAAACACTAGGAAGACTTAATCCAACAATGAAAAATAGATTTGTAAACATGGATTTAGAAAAAGATAGGAAGGCAAGGAAATTATAATTGCAAGAGCCAAAGGAACTAAGGTTGGATGCTTACAAGAATTTGATAATCTAAAAAGCGAAAACAAAATTATTCAATGATAATATGATCTTGAGGAAACAATTTGAGGTGGGACAAAAAGTGTTATTGTATAATTCTTGATTAAAGCTTATGTCCGGTAGTTACATTTTAGTTGTCTTTGTTCTTTTATTATCACTAATATTTTAGTTGTCTTTGTTCTTTTATTATCACTAATATATTTCCTGATTGTGCAGTGGAAATAAAAAGTTCAAATACTAGGAAGATTTTTAAAGTGAACAGACATAGATTGAAACCATTTCATAAGGAGATGACACTTTCAAATTTAGTAGATA
>JAOSBN010056774.1:0-14150 GCA_027563595.1 Erythroxylum suave | reverse complement strand
TCTCACTTATATGTATATATATATATCAACGATTCATGTTCAAAGTTCATCAACTCAATTGGATAACTTTTCCAAGTGCATCTAATTTCAACTCACTTCATCCATACATAATCCATATTTCATTAACAACAAAATAAAAGTTTAGAAAAATTTAATGGCATTCCATGCCACATTACATCGTCGATATCCAAAATTCAAAATACAAAAGATACCAAACTTAATAATTCTCGAAATGAATCTGATGTCTTACTTTTAAAAAATCTAACTTAATATACAAAAACATTGCAAAAATAGAGTGGTGCCTCAACTCTTGGTTACTCGATCTCATTTTCTTCACCTAGAGATGGTACGAAAAGGGGGTGAGCTTAAAAGTTCGTAGGTAACAAGTGTATAACGAATAACAAGCAAAACCATTTAAAACATTCATTGTCATAGAAAATTCTTATTGAATCATAAAACACTTGGTTCTTAAATTTTCAACCAAATTCACAATTAAACAAATCATGTGTGCATCAATCTTATCAACATATCATGAACACATAAACACATCAGAATGGTTTGGGTAAGTCCATGAACATGCTAAACTACACAATTCCATATAATGGTCTTGTGTAGTCGTAAACTTGAGGGAGTTGATGAAGGAGCTCCGTGCCATTAGCCGGCAGGTGGGAGAAGCCTTTAACTTGGTCAACATGCACATGACATTCTTGAATGGATTACACCAAACCCACATAACATGTAATTCATGAATTTTAAACCAATTGCCTAAATGGCACATTTTCAAAACATGTCTTTCATGAACATGAAATATTTCATTTTCACTTCCATCATCTTTTTCACAATTAATCAACCAAATTAAAATATCAAGCATGTTGCAATTTCTCAAATCATTCAAAAGTAAAAAATGCCACAATTATAAAGCAATGACAAAACATTTTATTTTCTTGACTTAAAAGAAAACTTTGTGGCTCATTATCCAATTATAAACATGAAACCTACCTTGAATTTCCTTCCTCAAAACTTTGCTAAAAAATGCCTCTACTCTTGCTCCTCTTGCCTTCTTTGATTCCCTTTTATCAAAGACAAAATTCCCATTCAATAGGGATTCAAATTGGAGAACCCACAAGACATATTCACTAAAATTGATCCTAGAATTCTTAAACCCATACATCTCTTAAGCTTTATGAACCAAAACCCCTTCAAAAATTCAAAAGATTAAAATCATACTTACCTTGAATCTTAACCAAATAGTGATTTTATTTGAACAACTTTAAAATCACTCTTTAAGACTAAGAAAAATTAAAACCTAGCTTAGCTTTCTTTCTCTCCTTTCTTTTCTCTCCAACGACACTCTCTCCCTCTTCTATCTTGTAATTTTCATTTTTTGGCATTCTTCAAATGCAAGCCCCCCTTTCATCTTCTCCTTTTTTACCCTTAATGAGCCCAAAAAGTCCATTTTACCCCTCCTTATAAACTTAGGTTTTTTAACCTTAAGTGGTCTTCCAAAAATGCCCTTTATCAAATCTTACTACGTTAACACTTTAATTCAATTAACTTATTTCATATAATCTTACTAACATTAACATAATAATAACTCCAAAAATTAAATTCATCAAAACCTCGTAATTCATTTAAATCCTGCTTAACTAGAGAAAAAAAATCTGGGGACCAACACTTTCATTCATCATATACGTTCGCTTTCACATTTTCATCAAATCTATATCCAGCATTCAACGTTTCTTTGAGAACACTTATTTCTTTCTCATTCACATTCAATGAAGCACTGCCAATGCAATCTCATTTATCAATCTCCATAGACTTTCAATGTCTAGAGTCATCACATTCACATAGTTATCAATTATATAATTGAAATTCAAGCAATTACAAATCATTCCTAGTAAGAAACATCTAGGTTACTCATAGTACGCTCCCGATTAGCCATTGCTTTCAAGATCCAGAAACATCTGGACGGCGATTTTCAATAATGTGTTTCTATGTTTAAGAAATACACATGTTTTTACATATTACTAATTTGCAAAATCACATAAGCATTCAATCGTATACATATATATATGCGTAATGTATAATGCATGCTCAATTTGACTATTCCAGTTATATTTCCTTTATTCACATCTCTTGATCATTTAAGCATCATTGATTGTGTATGTCAAGCTTACATATAGGTTCAAAGCTTAAATATACTTGATTATTTTAATATCATCAATCTTATTGTAGCATTATATGATCACATAATATCAAAACTCTCATTCATTCTTACTTGATACACATTGCTCATCTTCTTTAAATCGCATTTGCATATCCATGAACACTTTCATTCTTACAATCATCTCTAAATTTCCAGATTTTGTTTCATTAGCATCAACCATCCCCGTTTAGGTTATAAACTTGATTATCACCCTAAACATATCAAAATTTAATCACTTAAACTATCATCAAACTAAGTTCATTTGAAGCTTCACTCAAGTCTAAATGCATAATTGGAAAGTACCTTAGCATTGGTTGTTTCAAACCTCATTTAAAAGTTGACATTTTTCTCTTTATGCCTGCCCATGAACGTGGGGACTTTGCCACGATCATGACAAAACCTAAATAATCCTAGCCATGATTGTGGGGGCTATGCCAAGATCATGCTCGACCTTTTCTCTCTTCATTTTTCCGTGAATTCAACATAGTTTGAACCATCATTAACACTCCAACGTTTCTAGAATTCATATCCATTTATATAACTTCATTTTATACTAATCTAACTACCATATTGATTGCATTAAATCTCACAAATTCTACTCAATTGATTTATTTTCATTTACTTAATCTTATCATACAACTATTCCTAAATTTTCCCAATTTTACTCTTTCATACTACAGCAAACAAATATTTTCTATAGTTTATCTTTTAGACTTCATAACCTCATCATTCTTACCTCATTTGTAACTCATAAACATTTGTGAAACAATTCTATAGCTCATTATTTTTCAATCATACAAAACGAAACATAATTTCTATCATTCATTATCATCTTAGTTCTTCTCATTTTAAGAACATTTTACTAACCTTTTCTTTAACATAATTACACCTTTATTATACCTTAACTCCTAATCTATTTCGTTCCTATGAAAACCTATAATACATGGTTTTCATATACCCAAAAATAGAACATAAACATATACATTTATTCTTCAATTTTCTGCAACAACATAAAAACAATACCGAAACACATCTCTTTATTCATCAACTTTGAATTCTCATTCAAACACCATTTTTATAACCAATCTATCTCAAAAACGTCTTTAATACAACTCAAAATCTATTTTTGATTATTTATACTAAAAATGGAACATAAACCTATTTATTTGCACATCAATGTTCAACATACTTCAACTTCATTATCATGATCATTTCATCTCTCACTATCACCATATATGTTTCATTTAAAACAACCTATGAAGTTTGATGAATTATTTACTTGTTTTAGCTCCAAACTTCTTTAAATCACTAAGAAGCCCTAGCTCCTCATGCTACATGGTCATCAACTTTCATAGAGGAATGGTTTGGGTCCTTTAGTAATAAGAATAGATAACGAAAGATAGAAGTAACAAGGTGCAGATTTTTTGTAAAGATAAATGTTGAGAGTGTTGGTGAGGCTGAGATGGTCATGAGTGTGAAGAAGAGAGATGAACGAAAAATGGAGAAGAGAGCTTATAGAAATAAAATGAAAATCAACTAAAGTTAGTATTTCAAATGAGAGTACTGTAGGATAGAGGCAAGTGGCATGTCACTTGTCACTTGCTACATGTCGCCTTAATGTGGTCTCCACTTGGCTCTTTTAGTAACTAGTCCATTTATCTCTAATTTTCAGTCCAATTGTCACGTAATTTTTTATTACACTTGTAACTAAATCCTAATGTCACTTTTCAATTGTTTCTATTACTAATTGTTACTTATTTTTACTACCACGAATCACTTATCTTGCCACTTGACATTTTTTCTAGTCCAAAAGTTCTCATAATTTCATAAATCTCCTATATTTAATAAAAAAATTCTAAATCACCTATTATAATTCATCAATAAATTTTGAAGGCATAAAATTCACAATTCACTTTATAATAATTTAAAAATCATTCATACCCTGAAAAATGCCAAATGAATACATATACAGTATTTGTACTGTGTATAAAAATCAAGATTCATGTATATGTATGCTTATGGTATGCATGTCAATGTAATGTACTCTCATAATTTTATCAACACTATTTCTCACATATCATGGTCTAGGATCCTATGTCCTAACCCTTAGTATAGAAATGGAATATTACAATTCTCCCCTCCTTAAGAAATTTCATCCGCAAAAATCTTAGGGGTATTGTCTTCTCATGTTCTCCTTCATTTCCCATGTAGCTTCTTCACTCAAATGATCTCTCCAAAGCAATTTAACTAGTGAGATCATTCGGTTTCTCAACTGCTTAATCAGATAACCCACAATACTAATTGATTTATTAATATAGCTCAAATTGGTTGTGATTTTAACTTCAACAAAAGAGTATACTAAAAGGAAACTTGTTGTGAATCTGTCTATAGTGGTAATGTTAACTTATAAGCTAATGGTACAACTATTTCTATAATCTCATATGGATCAATATATTTTAGGCTTAGCTTACCCTTTTTATCGAACCTTAACACATCTTGCCAAGTCGATACTCTCATAAACACTTTATATTCCATATTTCTTTGGTGTTGATCCACCTAACTCTTTTGTCTATCTTGAGTCACTTAAATTCTACTATTGATCAATTTCACTTTATCAACAGTATCATGAATCAATCTTGGGCCTTCAAAAATCCTTAGGCCTTCTTCATCCTAATATAAATGTGGACGACTATTTCTGTCATATAACGCCTCATACGATGTCATACCGATACTACTGTGATAATTATAGTTATAAGCAAATTCAATCAGAGCTACCTATTGATCTTGTTCCTTGGAACTCCAAAACACAAGCTCTGAGCATATCCTCAGTAGTCTTAATCTGTTGGCAAGTCAAAGATTTAGCTATATATTTAGCCACTTTCTTCTTCCATAATTTCTTCTCTCAAAATTTTCTACATTGGGTACACATATTCCTTGTTTCAGCCCCAATGTATCATTTTCCAATTGAAACTCAGAATTTGTATTCACCTTCAACTTCACAATAAGATACACTAATTCTGTATTCTTACTTTAGGCTTTTCTAATCCCTTTTTGCAAAACTGTTCTTAATTTCAACATAGTTAATAATCCTTTATCGTGCCCCAAATTCAACTCAACATTGAATGCTTTGAACTAGATTTGGTAACCTCGATATCTAAATTTGTACTACACTACTTTTGGATTTTCTACATAATGTATCAGCTAAAACATTAATTTTATTAGGATGATACTCAATTGTACAATTATAATCTTTAAATAACTCTATCAGTTTCCTTTGTTTCAACACTTTCTGACTTAAAAAATACCTCAAACTTTTATAATATGTATATATCCAAAATGTTTCACCATACATATATCGTCTCTAAATTTTCAAAGCAATTATTATTATAGCAAGTTCTAAATCATGTACCGAACAATTAAACTCATGAGACCTTAACTATCCCGATGCATATATAATCACTTTACCATATTGCATCAGAACACATTAATCCCTGGTGTGAAATATACTACATAACCTCCAGATCCAGATGGAATAACTAACACTGATGCTGTAGTTAATCAGTGTTTTAATTTCTTAAGACTCTTTTTACGTCCTTCAGTCCATCTAAATGTCATATTCTTTCTTAGAAGTTTTGTCAAATAGGCTGAGATTAGTGAAAACCTCTCAATAATGCTCTGGTAGTTTCCAACTAATCTAAGAAAACTTCAGATCTCAGACACATTTCACGGAGTTTTCCACTTCATTACTACCTCTACTTTCTTTGAGTCTACCAATATGCCCTATCTAGATACTATATGACCCAAAAATACTACTTGATCAAGACAAAATTCACACTTACTGAACTTGGCTTAAAATTGTTTCTCCGTCATGATAAGACTAACCTCAAGTGTTTAAAATGTTCCTCTCTTCTTTTTTAATACACCAAAATATCACCTATGAACATAGTCACTAATTGATCCAAGTAAGGTTGGAACACTTTATTCATCAATGTCATAAATATTGCTGAGGGCATTTTTCAACCTAAAAGGTTTCACCATAAGCTTAATATGCCCATATCTGGTCCTCGAAATTCTTAACTAACTAATTCCTTAGGTGGGGTAATGTTATCTCATGTTTTTCTTAATCTCCCAATTGACTTCTTTTCTTAAAGAATTTTCTCCATTCATTCAGTTTCCTCATATTCCTTAATAGCTTATTATGATGTCTGACCATTCTTACTGGTATCTCCACACATTTCAAATTATTTATAAATCTCAATCTCTTGAATACAAACATCAAATCTAACTTATACTTTCTGAACATACTAATATAGAATACATTTTAACCTAAGTTCCTTTAGCAATAGCAATAGTGTCATTTTAAATTCATGAACCTCTTAACGTAGTTGGGCTACTTTATATCAAACAAAATACATGCACTCTCTATAGCATATTCAACTTCTTATGCTTGAGTCCCATTTCTAATAGACTCAAATATTCACTTCTAATTTGTTTAATAGTCGTTCAATTGTAGAAATGGAACATTTGATCTATATGATATAAATCAATGAAAGTCCCTATCTAAAAAAGATTTCCCTTCTTAATCATCTGTACTATTTACACAATATTTATCAGTCAACTATATTCATCATCGCTTTTAAGCCATTAATACTACCTCAATAAGATCAATTAGTATCATATCTTACATGGTCAAAATTTTCTATATAATAAAGCTCAATGAAGTGGTAGACACGTCCATTTACTCTTATGTTTTGGTATATACCATCACGATCATTACATCATATCCGGAGATGTACTTTTGAAAAGTCACCAATTAATATCTTACACTAATGATATCTTAATCTCAATTGATTATATATAAACATTTGAGTATTCTATGACCATTCAAAAGTTACTTCTCTTTAGTAGTTACCATTCTAATACATCCATATAAATCCATGCCTCCCCTGTGCTACTCTGAGTCATCTTAAAATTTTTAACTATGGGGACTGTGAATAAAGAGCATTCAATATGTCATAGATTACTTCTTATACCATATCTAAATATATCATACATATGTGCTCAATAACATTATTCATCGAGGTAATCACATTATCAGATATGCACTCATAATAACTTGTCAATTTAACCTTAAGGAATTCTACATATATTGCAATCATTCATTTCATCTTTCAGTCATCATTTATTTCATCTTACATACGTATATTCACCATTAATTCAATTATATAAGTTACGTAACCATCATGAAATTCTAATCTCAATCTAACGATATAATCTTATACTAAATCATAACTCTTATCATATTGATCACACAAGCATCCCAAGTCTAAGTTCATCCTTTTAAGGTCATCGTAAATTTTGTTTTCTTTCAACTTTTCTTGTACACTTTTAATCCTGTCATTCCTCTCAGTGTCTCTATTTCTTTCTTAGTCGATTCATGAAATACATTCACATCCAAATCAATTCAAAGTATACATCCACAACACAATACTGATATCATATTCATTGTTATAACCACAAATACAAATACGCTGAGTCTATGTCTAACATTTTTTACACTCTGATAGATCACCATTCTTCTCATTGTTTCTAATAGTTCAGACTCTTCACAAATGTTAATTCTTGTGACTTATTTAAATGTGACTCAAATTGGGGATCAGTTGCCACTGCATGATGTGATATGTTTACAATGTATGTACTTTTACATAATTATAAAGAATGCTTATGTAAGATACTATGCCTAGGATTTGATACCAAAAACTATAACACACCACTCTCATAGGGCATATACTCGAACGTGTCAAAGGCATTCGAGAACATACTTTACAAGGATGGCATGTTAAGATAATCATAACTGCTCATTACAATTTTTTTCCATACATCATTCAGATTTTCAACAACCAATAATCATTCTGGCCCATTTCATTTGTAAACACATCTTAAGCAAATCAATATTCAATTTAGACCATTTCATTTACAAAACATATTTAGTCATAAATTTCATTACATTACTGAATTCATGTATACATTGTATAGTAGTTGCAGAATACTATTCTCAAAATGACTGAAGACATATGCAAGTGCAAACTGATCTTGACCCTTACACATATATCACATGTTTCTAATTCAAAACAGTCCATATAATGCACTTTAATCAATCATATTATGCATATCAAGCTTATATGCAATTGCTCATGAGACTCCACTTTCATTGTTAATTGTTGTGTTCAAGTGCTTTTTTAACTGTCCCATATTCATTGTGGATACCAAGCTCATTAATAACTATTCCATATCTGTTAAGGATACTAGGCTCATTTTACGTAGTGATCATGTGGCTCTTATACATATTTATGAGTTTTAAGCTCTTTTCCTCTAGTCACTTTGGCCACAACTTCCTTTATCTAATCATGCATATCATGTAATGTAATGCATGAATTTGCATATATATAATCTATCACTTTCATTCATCATATATAGTCGCTTTCACATTTTCATCAGATCTATGTTCAGTATTCAATGTTTCGTTGAGAACACTTATTTCTTCTCAGTCACATTCATAAAGCACTTCTAATGCAATCTCATCTGTCAAACTCCTCAGTATCAATGTCCGAAATCATGCAATTCACATATTTATCATTTCTGTAGTTGAAATTCAAGCAATTACAAATCATTCTTTCCTAGTGAGAAATATCTAGCTTACTCACAGTATGCTCATGATTAGCTATTGCTTTCATGATCTAGAAACTTCTGGACGATGATGTTCAATCTTGTGTATCTATGTTCAAGTAATACACACATTTATACACATTGCTTGTTTGCACAATCACATAAGCATTCAATCGTACAAATATATGTGTAAGGAATAATGCATGCTCAATTTGACTATTTTAGGTATGTTTCCTTTATTCACATCTCTTTATCATTTAAACACCATTGTTTGTGTATGTCTACCTTACACTTAGGTTCATAGATTAAATATTCTTGATTATTTTAATATCATCAATCTATCATTCACTAACGTTATTCTAGCTTTATGTGATCACATAATATCTAAACTCTCATCCATTCTTACTTGATACCCATTGCTCATCTCGTTTGAATCACATTTGCATATCTATGAACACTTTCATTCTTACAATCATCTCTAAATTTTCAAATTTTTTTCATTAATATCAGCCATCAATGCTTAGGTTATAACCTTGATTATCACCCTAAACATATTAACATGTCTTAAAAAGCAAGTATATTTACTTATAACTTAATTTTCTCCCAGTTACAGTTTTGTAATGAAAATATTTATTATTAATAAAAATAAAAGAGTTTGATTTTTATAAGCATTATATATCTAGTCATAAGGTACCGAGATTATTTTGTAAGTAATATACATATATATAGAGATGTATAGGAAACACGTATATTATAAGAATCTAAAATAATGGATTCACAGTTGAATAATCAAGTTGGTCACTTGATTATGGTTCAGACTGTAGTGTTGCGATTTATCTCCATGTAAGTAAAGGAGTTTACTTCAAGGGAATGATGAGTTTTATATCATGAAAGTAGTTGACTATTGATAATGGCACTATTAAATGAATCTGGAATCAAGTATGTTTTAAGAATAAAGTGGGTCGTTACTTTAATCTTAAAACATACAACTTGAGCATTCATTTATTATAGACCACAATCTTGATGAGTGGTGAACTCATATGTTTTTTATTATAATTCTTGATATGATCAGAATGGATTTTTACAGAGTATTAATCCAGTGTCTACATGTTGAAGTTATTAATTGAAACATGTATCAGGGAACATTCACTCAAATAAAGAGTTTATAATGATGTCATCCCTTCTAAATGTTTTATGGAAATTAGTGATTAAACTGGTGCCAGTAGTTTAATGGACTAGCTACTCATCAAGTCTTAACACCAAGATAAGATCTTGTATATTAATCACCATATAGAGTGAAACATGATATCTAGAAGGAAAAACCAATATAAGGGAAAAACGATAATTTTACCCTTTATTTTGCAGATGGCTATAATAAGGTTCATAATAGGGTTTGCAATTGGAAATCTTATTTGAAATATATGTTCTCATAATATTTAATAATTCAAGAGTTCAACTAATTGTCTTTAGTGGAATGACATTTAGTTAATAAGCTAGAATTAATTCTAATGAGATTAAATCATTTCTAGGCTTACTGGAGCTTGAATTATCTAAGTCCAATAAGATTACCCACTTGGCATCTAGGAGGGTTATCAAGTAAAGTAAGAAATACAAATAGAGATTTTAAAACTTATGATTGAATGTTGGGCTTATACTAATTAATTGTTAATTAGAAGCCCAATTGAACATTTAGAAACGGGTTAGGCTTTGGTTTAATTTGATTAATTAAATTAAAACAAAGTTATTTAAGATAAATGGAGGTAGAATTTCCTTTTTAATGGACTAAATGTGCAGCTGCATATTTAGTATTGATTTGCTATATTAAAGATGGTTTTAACATGTTTTATTATCATTAAATGGAGTAATGACCTTATCATTAAATGGTTTAATGGTGGTCGTTTAATGATAGCATGTAACCTATTAGCATTCATTAGATTAAATAATAAAGAGGTGCATTATGATGGACCATCTTCCTTCTTTCATCACAAAACTGAAATTGATATGTCTCATTTGGTTAATTGTCTTTTCATATAGCCATCTTAAAGAAAAAAGAGAAGAGTCTCATTTATTGGCTTCTTTATGAATCATTAAAGAAGAAGTGATGCATTTGATGCATATCTCTTCTTTCTTTTGATGAAAACTGAAATTGAGAGGGTGTAGGAAGGGGCTCTTGCATTTTTGACTCACTCTCTCCTATCTTGCATGGCATAGACTAAAATTGCATAAGAAGTGTCTCAAAAATTGGCTCCTTTCTTCTAAGGAAAAAATATCTTCAAGTTTTCTTCTCCGTTCCCACTAAAGGATCTTGTTAACCAAGTTTCCAAGAAGAACAAGTGGTAGATCAAATTGGTTAAGGACACAATATCGAGAAGAGGATACAATAACAAGAAGAGGATATATCTCCTAGGAGAGGATACATTACCGAGGATAGGGTAGCACAGCGAGGAGTTAAAGCTGTAGCGAAGGAGTTGGTAATATAATTTCTACCACCTTTTTCTTATGTTTATTGTCCTTATACTGTATTATGTATGGCTATGCCAGTTGATTTGGTTATATTGCTTCCACTGCAATTTTAATTTCTAAAATCTTTTGAAATTTACCATTTTATCCAAATCATGCTTGCTTTATTTTTTTCGATCCAACAACTGGTATCTGAGTCATTTTTATTATGCATGATTTCGGTTCCTATATATGATGGATAGGTTGGCAATCATTTTTGTATGATGCATATTTTTATGTGATAGAAATATATATGGTGTTTGTTTTGATCTTTTGGTTGTCCATAGATTCTAAAGTTACCTTGTAAGTTTTGTTCATTTGGTTGTAACAAGGAGGGTGGCCTATCATCATCATGTTTCCTCCTTGGTTTCATCTTTATGTTTTCTTTGATTATGAAATGTACAAAATCATGTAATGATAAAGATGAAGAAGTCATGGATGAAGAAATGAAGAGGTAAGATTTTGGTTTTGCTAAAACTGTATTGACAAAGTTTCGGTTGTTAGCAAATTGCTGGATTTTTGTGTATACAAATTTTCGGTTTTATGTCACAAGTTTCGGTTTTGATTAAAAGCAAGTGTTTTCTTTTTTTGCTTCATATGGAAAAATTTCAGTTCTCATGAAAAACTAGTGCTGGAATTTTTATTTTGAAAATGGAAATTTTGTTTTTATGAAAGTCAAAACTTTGTTATAAAAGAAAAGCCATTACACACTTTTTACATAGTGGGCTGGGTCATGTGAGCGAAGAGTTCGAAGCAAAAGATACAAGTCCAAGAAGAAATTGTTAGGCATAAAAGCCTTGTAATTCTATTTATGTTTCTAGGATGGACAATCAAAAGTGGCTTATAAGTTCATGTGATGAAAGGATGAATGAATGAAAATATTATGTGATGGCATGTCATTTAAAAAATTGTCAACCCTAGGCTTTTCCATACATTCATTATGTATGAGATATATAATGAAACAATATAGGATGGATAATAAATTGCATATAGACAAGATGGTATTTATTAAAACTTAAAGCCCGAAAAGATTGAGTGGGAGAGGATGCTTATGTGATAGCCCATGGTCTCTATATGATGGCCTATTTGCATGTGGTGAAGTGTTACTCCCCACCGGAGGGCATGAATCCTAGATCTTGCATGGTTTGGGTCTCCTTAAGGATAAGTCCATTTATTGGTAGCAAATGTGACCCTCTACTAAGGCATGGTTTGCAAGTACCTTTAGTGGATGCATCAAATGGTTACACACTCAACATATTTTATGAATAACCTGCCCACTATGGCTCTGTTGATAAAAGTATGGACCAAATTATGATGCTTCTTTAAAAGTTAAGCATGAAGATGCTTGATAGTTTTTTTTTAGTAGGAGGGTCCCAGTTTTTCTTTTAATAGATAAGATGGCCCACCGTCACTTAGTCTATTATAGATAAGAAAAATAATTGTCGTATAAAGATTTAATTGCTTTTTAAGTTTTGTTAAATCTATCATCATGCATACATGGATCATAATTTTATACAAAGTTCCAATATTATTGACTAATATGCTCATTTTTTAATTATTTATATTTTCATACATAATCACTATAAAATGAATCCACTTACTTCGCTCTTAACAAATAACAAACCAGAAAATGGAGAGAATTTTAATGAATGGAGACGTAACCTAGACATTGTTCTTCAATATGAACGAATTTCATGGGTATTAACTAAAAATGAGCCTGCACCTTCGGGTGAAAATTCAACTCTTAAGTAAGTCTAACAATATGAAGGATGACAGAATGCTGATAAGACTACTAATTGTTATATTCTAGCTTCTGTTAGCGGCATGTTGCAGAAGCAAATTGCTTGTATGAAAACTACTAGTGTAATGGTTCATCACCTACATGAGATGTTTGATCTATGGACCAGGTCTGCAAGAGTGAAAGCCATCCAAACCTTTCACAATCTCAGACAAAAACCTGGTGAACCAGTGCAAGATTACATATTGAAGGTAATCTCTGCAGTCACTAAGGCTGAGATGCTTGGGGTAGATATAAATTCGAACACGCAGATGATTATGATCATCAATAACTTAAACTCTTCTTTTCAGCGGTTTAAGCTAGACTATGAGCTTAATAGCGAGGATTACACCTTGAGTGAGTTAATGAATACCCTCTAGAGCATGTAGGAGATATTGAATATCAAGGCTCATGGTCCGGAAGCTAATGTAGCATCTTCTTCTAAGCGCAAAGGCAAGGGTAAGCAAAAGAAGAAGGGTCCAATGCAAAAGAACACCCAAACAGGGGTTAAGACTCAACCCATGAAAAGAAGGCAAAAGAGAACATCAAGGGAAAGTGTTTCTACTATAATGAGATGGGCCAATGGGAAAGAAACTGTCCAATCTACCTTGAGTCTCTCAAAAGCAAACAAGGTATGGGTTTCCTAAGTTTGTTAGGAACTTAGAAATGTGGCAGATTTATTTGATTCTTGGATATGAGATTTAGGAGCCACTAACCATGTTTTCAATTCTTTGCAGCGTTTCCAACAAAGGAAAAGACTACCTAAAGGCTAATTTCAAGTCAAGATAGTAGATAGATCCTATGTTTCAGTAGAAACAGTCAGAGTAGTAATCTTGGACTTTCTTAGTGGTTATAGGTTATGTTTAGAGGATGTTTATTACATGCCAATAATTGTAAGGAACATGATTTATGTTTTTTGTTTAATAAGTCTGGTTATTCCTTATATTTTGAAAATGTTGTTTCAATATATGAGAATAAGGATTTTATTTGTAATGCAACAAT
>JAOSBN010056723.1:0-14153 GCA_027563595.1 Erythroxylum suave | reverse complement strand
GTTTAAGCTTCTCAATGGCAGGAAGATCATTTCCGGTCAACAAAATGTCGTCGACATACACAAGTAAGGCAATGATCTAAGTACCTTTGACTTTAGTGAATAGGGAATAATCAGCTCGCGATTGAACATACCCTGCTTTTCGAAGAACATCCGAAAGTGTGGAAAACCAGTTGCGGGATGCCTGTTTTAGACCATATAAGGACTTATGTAGTCGACATATCACATGCTCCCCCTGTCGACGAAGACCAGGTGGGGGTGACATGTACACTACCTCATTCAAGTCGCCATGTAAAAAGGCGTTTTGAACGTCAAGCTGATGAGTGTGCTAATTACGAGCAGCTGCAACAGAAAGAGACATCGAAGAGTAGTAATTTTAGCAGTGGGGGAAAAGGTCTCCTTATAGTATATACCTTCCACCTGGGTGTATCCCTTAGCAACCAAACGCGCTTTGTAGCGCTCAATGGAACCATCAGACTTATATTTTATTTTGTAAACCCATCTGTAGCCAATGGGCTTATGTCCGGCAGGTAACGGCACAAGGGTCCAGGTATGATTCCGGGCCAGTGCCTCTAGTTCTGCTGTCATAGCCTGTCTCCATTCGGGTTGACTAATGGCTTCAGCATATGAGGTAGGTTCTGTGGTAGTAGAAATGGAAGCTAGAAAATGACAGTGAGTAGGTGAAAAACGGGAAAGATTAAGATAAGAAGAGAGTGGGTACCTGGTAGAAGATTGCTGAACCTGACCACCGGTTGAGTGATTGGCCCGAGGGAAGATATATGAATCATGTCATAAGGGAACTTGACGGTCGCGAGAGGAACGACGAGGAGGCGGATGCTGAATAGGGGCGTCGAATGAAGGAGCAAATGAAGAGGACTGCGGAGAACTTTCGGATGAGGACAGAGTGGGTTGCATGGATGTTGGAGATGGCTGCATGGGACTGTCGATATGGGTATGTGAATCAGCGGATGGTGATGGGGTGTCTAGGAATGATGGAGAAGATGGAGGGATAGCTGTGTTTGTTGGTAAGGGTAGATCGAGTGAGAGATTAGGAAGCATGGAGGAAGAATTGTGAAAAGAACGAGCTGGATCGAAGGAAGCGAAGGGAAAAATGTCTTCGTGAAAGACAACATCCCGGATGATAAAGAAAGTTTTGGAGCTTAGATTAAATAGCTTGTAGCCTTTATGTCCTTGCGGATAGCCAACGAAAACGCAATGAGAAGCTTGAGGTGAAAATTTTTGCTTGGGATGGACATTAGTGGCGAAACATTGACAGCCGAAGACCCTAAGATGGTCTAAAGTGGGAGGCCAATGATAGAGTAATTCAAATGGTGTTTTATTAGATAATAACGGTGAAGGGAGTCGATTTATGATGTATACGACAGTAAGAACACATTCACCCCAAAATGAAAGTAGTAGTTTTGACTGAAAAAGTAATGAGCGAGCAACATTTAAAATGTGTCTATGTCTTTGTTCTACAACTCCGTTTTGCTGCGAGGTGTAGACATATGATTTTTGAAATTCAATGCCCCAATTTTCTAAAAATGTGACAAGGGGTAAAAATTCAGTGCCGTTATCGACTCTTAATGATTTAACTAAGGCATGAAACTGTGTTTGGACAAATTCAATGAAGCGCTCAAGTATGCTAGAAGTTTGGGACTTATTTTGCATAAGAAAGACCCAAGTTGTGCGTGTGAAATCGTCGACTATTGTAAGGAAAAATTTAGCCCCAGAATGAGTTGGAATTTTGTGCGGACCCCATACATCGTAATGCAATAGATCAAAAGGAAAGTGTGTAGAAATGGAACTTGTGGGAAATGGCAGTCTTGTTTGTTTGGCAATTGGACAAACATTACAGTGATCATGAGAATGAGAAATATCATTTATTTGAAGTAAAGGGGAAATAAGTTTAAAACGTGATGGTGATGGATGGCCTAGTCTTAAGTGCCATAATTGAGAAGGATGAGTAACATGAAAAGCGGTAGGATTTAGGACGGAAGGTGACATATAGTATAGTCCCTAGCGTTCTTCACCCGAGCCAATCATCCTCCCTGTAGCCAAGTCCTACAGAACACAGAATTTTGGAAAAAACATAACACAACAATTCAAAGTTTTAGTGATTTTATTGACTGACATGAGGTTTAAATTGAATGATGGGACACACAAGACTTTATCTAAAGTAAGGTGAGGCCGAAAATTAATTGTGCCCGTGTGAGTGATGCCTGATGTTTCTCCATTTGGTAAATTAACGAGTGGGGTGGAAGAAGGCTGAAGATTAGATAGGAGTGAAGAATCTTGTGTGATGTGGTCGGTTGTACCACTATCTAGAATCTAGGGTTTGACAACAGAACTAAAAACACTAGGTAAAGAAATCAAAACTGCGGCGTTTGCGAACACATCTGTGTTACCAGCATCATTAGAGGGCCGATTTTGATTAAGTGTTGCCAACACCTGTGCCAATTGCTGAAGTTATTCATTGCTCAAAGTTGGCAAAGGTACGGATCCGGTCATGGAGCTTCCTTGAGACGCCTCAGTCATGTTGGCGGCAGAAAAGTTACGGGCACCATTCCTGTTTCCATTATTCTGGGAAGGCCTGCCATTGGAATTCCCGTTCTTTAGATGACAATGATCTTCCATATGCCCTCGTTTGTCGCAGAACTTGCAATGAAATTTGAGAGTCTGGCGCTCTTCATCGGTATGTCTAGAACTGTTACAATAATCACACATTTTCTCTTTGCTAGATTTCAAATTAGAGGAGGAACGTTTCTATACTGTAGCTGCAATAGAAAAGTTTTCAATAGAGTTCGTGACCATTTGTTGTTGAGTTTCCTCCTATATAATGATAGAGCATGCTTATCGAATGTTAGGCAAAGGAGTCATCATCAAAATATTAGATCTAACAGTTTTGAATGATTCATTGAGTCCCATTAGAAATTGAATAAACTTATCTTCTTCCCGTTCTTCTTGATGTTCCTTGGAACGATTGCAGACAATAGGGGTGCGGTGTGTCTTTAACTCATCCCACAAACTGTTAATTTTGATGTAATAAGTAGCAACAGACATGGTACCTTGGGTGATAGTAGCAATAGATTTTTGTATTTGATAAATTGTTGAAGTGTTTTTCTGCAAAAATTGATCATGTGAGATCCTGCCATACCTGACGTGCCGTTTGTGCATGGACAAATCCGGCTGCAATGTCAGCCTCCACTGAGTGAGTTAGCCAAGAGAGAATCACGGAATTGCAATGATTCCACAACTCATATTTTTGATCTTTGGGTGGCGGCATCTCAAGGCTGCCATCAACAAAACCTAATTTTTTTTAGCGATAAGGGCATGCATCATCGCCTTTTTCCATTGCTGGTAGTTAGATCCATTTAATTTGGTCTGCACAAGCAAATGGCCTGGTTGATATGAGTGATGAACAAAATATGGGTCGGAGGAATCCACAACTGGGGATTTTTCAGATACATCTACTTCCTTCGACATGGTCGGAGAAAGCAGCGAAAAGATGGCTGGAAAATTTTAAACAGAGCACCAAGATCGGTGCTCTGATACCATATAAAGTTAGAGAAGGCAGAAAAGACGGTAATAAGATGATTTTCATTAGTGATGAAGTAGGAAATATATACATATTACAGATTTGATCTGATCCTTAATCTAAGGGATTTGACTGTTAAACTTTAGCTAATTACAAGCTAATCTAGGTAAGTAGTCGATATACGTCAATTAACTATACAAGGTAAATATCGTTTACAATTAAGATAATTACAACATTCCTAATATATATTAATGTTCTCTCTGATTAAACATGATTAAGCAGAGATAATAATTAATTCTTATAGTGAATGTTCAAAGTATAAATTGATTTATTCTAGTTTTAATGATTCATATAGAATTCTCAAGGTGCATGTGGACCTAGACTAAGGTTTATTTCATATTATTTTCTTTATTATAGATTTGAATTGTTTTATAATTATATTATTATAATTATTCCTTCTTAAAAATATCCCTTAATTTGTTATTTACAATTACATAATAGAGCTAGATAATTTTTATGAGATTGACTTTTGCTTAAGCTATTACATAATATTTAGCCAAAAGTGCATTTTAGATCCTAACATTTTCAACAAAATACAAGATAAAACCTAATGTTTCAAAGCATATAAAACAAACCCTAACATTTTTAAAATATTTAAAATGAACTTGAAGTGAATAAAAAATTAAATAGGGTGTTAAGTATCTATTCATTAATTGCCATATCATTATTGATGTGACACATAATTAGTATTTTTAATTAATACATAAGACCATTGACACATAAAAATCACGCTGTAATATGAGACCTCATTTTTATTTTAAAAAATAAATTATTTATATTTTTTAAATATTATGATTATATACATAATATTATTTTATTATAATTAGGTTAATTTAGTTATCCCAAAATCTTAAACCCTAATCTCCAAAATTGTACTCAAGAACCATATGGGACATGGAGGAGAAATATACCATGACAACCTCTTACTCTTTGCCTTAAGGGGGTCTATAGCAACAAGGTTGATGGGCACAAAAACTAAGCCAGAAAGTAGTTAATGAGTTCTAAAAAGATACAACTATGGAATATGGTGGTAGTGTTGGAGGTGGAGTAGTTAATTTTCCTTAAAAGGCAATAAACTTGAGGAGATATGACTTTAGAGGAATTCTTAGCAAGAGTTGACATGGTAAAAGAAGACACATAAGTAGTTAATAAGAAAAATGAACAATGATGATTGAGGAATTGGATTTTAGGCCAATAGGGTTAATGAATGTGAATGGGTTTGATCAAATTAGGCATAAGCAGAAGCACATAAACAGACTCATCGACAAAATGTTCACTATGCATTCTAACATAGGATACAAAACTCATCGACAAAAAATGTTCACTATGCATTCTAACATAGGATATGTATCCTAAATGTCTTTGTAAACTAGTATAGGAATTTGGCATGTGGTTATTGGGGTTGGGGATTGGGGATCAAGGACGTGATGGGAATCGATAGAGATTTGGGTTTATTTTTGAAGTAATTTGGAACTTTTTTATGGTAAAAGGATGAAGAAGAAAGAAACTAACTCCTTAAGAACGCAACAGAGCGCTGATCGTTTTGGAGAATCTCTCGAAGCCCCAAAGGCAAATTTGGCCAAACCAACTAATGATCATCACAGGACACAATTTTGGCAAGAAAACTTACACACCGATTGCTCTACCTAAGAACATGACGAATGGAGCAGCACCACTATCCACCTAAAAGTTCCCTAATATCCTTGATAATAGGCAAAAGAGGACGGAAATCCTCAGAAGAATCAAGTATAAGGTTAATAGCCTCTAAAGAGTCTGACTCCGTAAGGAGTTTTTTGTGACCGGAGTTCCAAACAAACTGAAGACCACAACGAATCGCCTAAAGTTCCGCAACCATAATAGTTGTAAACCCAATTGCACCCGAATATCCAGTAAGCCATTTACCAAACTGATCCCGAATTAAACCACCAAACCCTGCTTTCCTTGGATTCCCTAAAGCACTACCATCCGTATTAAGCTTAGCAAAATTTTCTGGAGGCATCTCCCACACAATCCACCTAGCTTCCCGGTTCATGGAGTTTGCTTGAGCTTTACTCCCACTAAAAGCCATGAGAAATTCGTTGAATAGCCTCCTTTGCCATTGGACTTGCGACATCATCGGCATCTACGAGCCCTCTATACTCTCTTTATTCCGAGCACACCTAATAACCCAGCATCCAGTGACAAAGCAAAGGAGAGCTGCCTGAGAAATACCTTGATCCAAGACATTTGCGCGTAGCTAATCCTCCAAGGAGTCACCAAAAATCGTTCATCCCCATCCCCTACTCGGATACGGTCCCAAAAGACTCTTGCCCATATGCAATCATGCAGTGCATGAAGAATAATTTTAGGCATTCTATTGCACCGTGCACACTTTGAGGACATGGCCATACTGTGGTAAAAAAAAAGCAGGTTAGTTGGGAGACAATTCCAGCTAATCTACCATAAGAAAAACTTGAACTTTAGGGGAATAGGGAGCTTCCATAGCTTGGTCAAACTCTTCCTTTCATCTGGAGGATAAGGAACTCTAGTAATAAAATCATGTCCTATTTTAACCGAATATTTCCCTGATGAAGACTCACCCCACACAAGAAGATCTTGCATGTTATGGGTGTTGGACAATGGTATAGCAGAAATGCAAGCGGAGACCTCAGTCGAGATATGGGTACGTAAAGAAAAGTGATCCTATGTACGCATATCCGTGAGGATATCAGCTACCATCAATCCCTTCTCTTGCTGATCAATATTCAGGATAAAATAGCGAAGAGGCATATCCCCAACCCACCTACCACATTGTAACAAAATCTGCTCGCCATTGCCAACCCCTCCACTTGTAACTGTCCTTGAGATAGGGCATAGCACGCCAGCAAGGAGAGGTGTTTGAAAAGGAAGGACCAGTAAGAGCCCGAGGGCCATGACAGTATTTGGAGCCAAGTACGTAAGTCCAGGGCTTAGAATCCCTTTAGATTAAAGACAAGATTACCTTTACAAGTAAGGCAATATCATTCTCCCTAGCCATACGAAGACCTAACCCACTAATGTGTTTAGCATTGCAAACCATCTCCCTATTAATCAAATGAATCCCCTTACGACCTGCCATCGAGTTCCAAATAAAGTTCCTGCAAAGTCTGTCAATCTCTGAACAAAGCCCTAATGGTAACTAAGTGGTCTGCATGGCGTACATGGGAATAGTAGACAATGTAGATTGAACCAGCGTATGCCTCCCCACCTTATTTAAAAGCTTAGCCTTCCAGTTACACAATCGAGAATTCATTTTCTCAATGACGTGCTTGTAGGCTAGTTTTCCATCATGCTCCCACAAGGGAACCCCCAGATATAAACCCAATTCCAATGTAAAATACAGGCCAAACTGACGTCTAAGTAATGCTTTGTGAGCATTCGCAACGTGGGGAGAGATTAAGGTTCGAGATTTTTGATCATTAACCATCATACTCAAGCATTGGCAGAAAATACACATGGTGTCTAAAACTACTTGGCACTTCCCTATTGAAGCATAAGAAAATAGCAAAACATCATCTGCAAAAAGGAGATGAGACATAGAAGGGCCATCTCGACCAATCCTTACAGGACACCACTGGTGGGATTAGGTTTTGATAGAGATAAGGAGAGATAGCTTCTTCATGCAAAGGATAAAAAGATATGGAGACAGAGGATCCCCTTGACGTAGTCCATGTTTAGGGGAGAAAGCAGGGAGGTGAGACTCATTCCACTGGATAGATAGTCTTGATTGGGTCACACAAGACATAATAAGAGAGATCACCAACCATTATGTGAAGTAGCTTGCATGGATTTAACCACTACAAATGCTTGTAATTGACCATTTCTAACCTAAGTATGTTTTGGTAACATAGGCTGATGTTGGAAATTCATCAGAGAGTATATAGATTTTTGGATTTGAACCCACTGAAATACCATTTGTAACAACTTGTAACAATTTGGCCTATTATTTCAATGAATCATTTCTTTGGACAGAAGAAGATTATGTAATCACTTATTCGAAATCTCACTTATCATATTCCATTGTGGAAGACACAATATTTTTTGAAGAATTCGCCATGGGCATTGTAATTATTTCGACTTCTCGGGGTATAATGATAGACCGAGAGGCTCGCCTAGAAAGAATTGGTGTAGAAATCTTGTGTTATATATCATAATCTTTCTCTTTTTGATATCCGAATTTGATACGGATTTCCTATTTGTGAAAAAAAGAAAAGAACAAGTTTCTAATAGCATTCCTCCTACGTTCCCTTAGTAGATCCTTAAAGAGGTTTTTAAAAATAGAATGAAAGAGAAAAAATAGGTTTAGGAAGGTTTAATTACTGAACCACTTTCCTATAGTATTCTCTAGATTTGTTTAGATAAGAAAGATCTGATTTTAGATTATGTTTTAGGAAAGATCCAATGTAGTTTTTACATATCCAATTTACAAACATTATTTTCATGAATTCATAAATTGGAACTAATAAGTATCAAATAATTGATAAAATGGATATCAACGCTCTTTTTATGTAAATCTTATATTTGTATTTGGAAATCTGCAGAATTTGTATATAACAAAAAAAAAGAATAGTTCGGTGTAAAGCAATATGCTGAAATAAGCAAAATAAATAAGGGATTATGAGATAGAAATAAGAAAATGTAAATAGAGTTTAGGTTCAACTTTTGAAGACATGGAAAGGGATGCTTTTATGTCAGCAACAGAAGCCCAAGCTTATGAAATTGTTGACCTTGTAGCAGTTACATAAAAAATAGCAGAAATTTCTTGCAAATCATGATTTGAGATTTTCTTATCAGGGTTTAATATTCTTAATAAAAGTATAAATACCTTCAGATACCAAACGTTAGCTAATGAGTACGGCACCCTCAAAATTGTAACCTTCCTATGACATATAAGTTACTAATACGTTTTTGCCTAAGGAGAGCTCACCATCAACTGTAGCGGCACCATCTACTAAAAATTGTCCCTTTTTAATGCATTTACCCTATTGAACCTGGGATTTTTTATGCATACAAGTATTTTTGTTGGAACCTTGATATATAACTAATGGAATGCTTAGAGTATCCTGAACAATTAGACTTTTATTAATATTAAAAATGAATTTAGAAAATTCTTTTGTATTTTTAAAACCCATTTTATCTCTTATTTTCAAAATATTTTATGTGGTATAAAACTCAACTAAAAAGAGAGAATCTATTTTTTTTTCCAAACCAAACACAAAATAATCCATCTTTTTCAGATTTATTAGTTTTGTAATGAAAAGTACAGGGTTTTATCACCTCTCCAACAATCTCTCCATTAGGTAGGATTTTCTTGGCCCAAGAACTTATTTGTTGAGATAAAACCGATCCAATTCAGAGTTGTTTCAATATAATTTTCAGGAGTAAGTGCCATAGCTTGTTTCCAATATTCAGCGGCTTGATCGAAGCAAGCCTCCACAAGTTCAGAGTTGCCTTGCCAAATGACTTGTTCTCCTCGGTCGGAATAGGAATAGACGAGTAATTTCCTTTCCTTAGAATCGTACTTGAGGGTTTCCTACCTCATAGGGCTCCACAATTAATTGCCTCAATTTTTTTAGAATTAACCAAAAGAGGCTAATTACGTGAGTTTCAAACTTGAATTTTGATTTGATGAAACAGTGTCAAACCAAAATATCCAACACTCATTACCTCTCTAAATGAGAGAGCTACATATGATATGAGTTCAACTTGTTAACGAAAGCCAAAACCATTGAGGGTCTGCTCAAGAAACCTCCGGTTAATCCTGTCGTAAACTTTAGCAAGATCAATTTTCATTGCTAAACAGCCAGTCCTCCTCTTAGTTCTTCGAATCATAAGAATAAGCTCCTTCGTAAGAATAATATTATCAGCTATGGTCCTTCCAAGAACAAAAGCGCCCTGCATAGGGCTAGCTAAATCCTCCAAAAAGCGGCGAAGTCTTTGAACCAAAGCTGTAGTGAGGATCTTGTAACTCACATTATAAAGGCTGATTGGACGAAACTACAATATATTAGTAGTATTTGGTTCTTTCGAAATGAGCACTGCTGACGTATCTGTAATCTTTGGGGGGCAAACTCTTGTAGAAAAGGCTTGGTCAACCATAAAAAATAGTATCCCCAACAATATTCCAATATTTCCTATAAAACACTGGTTGGAAACCATCGGGGCTGGGGCTTTACAAGGCTTCATTGATCTCGTAGCCGCAAAAACTTCCTCCTTTGAAACAAGCCTAAGCAACGACTGGATCCCATCCTTAGGGAGCCGAGGATGATGAGAGCATTAGGGAAAGGCATGGTGATACTCTCAGTGACACAGAATAAATTCTTGTAGAAGGCGAGAACCTCTGCTTGAATGGCAGCATCATCAACAATCCATGACCCATCCATACTTTCAATCCTCTCAATTCTGTTTCTTTTACGCCTGCAGATGGTGATTGTATAATTTTTTATTTTTTATTATTTTGGCCCCATGTTGTAGCCATTGTACTCGCGGCTTCTGAAACCAAAGGAGTTCTTCCTGCTGAAGGATATTATTGTATTCTGCTATTAAGTCTTACTCCAGAGTTAACAAGAAATTTGAATGTCGATAGCTAAGGTATTTTTGAATGCCCTCCAATTTACCAAGAGCGATGCATTTCTTATGCAAAATATTACCACAGACCTCCTTATTGAAAATCAAAGCAACATTCTTAACATGAGAAAGAGCATCGGAAGAGATGTGTGTGGGGCTAGCCATGCAGTCTCAACAACCTCCTGAAAACCCTCATGTAAAGTCCAAGCAGCCTGAAAGTGGACAGCCCTTAAAGATAGAGGGGAGGAACATATCCAAATAATCTAAGTAAAATGGGATTGTGATCTGACTGAGTGCACGGCAAGTGATGGAAAGAGGCTTCCCGGAAGAGAATACGCCAATCGGCATTGCAAAGAGCTCTATCCAGCCTGACATAAGTGGAGAACATACCATACAGCTTCCTCCGATATGTAAAATGATTGCCCTTGAAACCAAGGTCCAGTAAAGCACATTCATCCATATTCTCACGAAACAACTGAGCATGACTAAAAGAGAACTTGCCCCACTTTTTATTTTTTTCTGAGGCACAACTATAATCATTGAAGTCACCAATGAGAACCCAAGGCCTGTCAATAACTTGGACAAGACAGGACATTTCCTACCAAAAAATGTAGCGGTCTGAGGCTTGAGGGGGGATCATAAACAACAGTCAAGAACTATGGACTAGAATCCCCCCACTGCTACTAATAAAAGGACAAATTGTCTGTGGGAAACCAAAACTTGAACTTGAGCCTTATTTTGTTGCCATAAGCCCCAACTACCACCTGAGAAGCCAGTAGGGTCCACATGAAACATATGGGCGAAGCCACAAGTTACGGTTGCTTTTCTAGCTCTCTCCCTTGAGATGTGAGTTTCCATTAGAATTAGAAAATCGAGTTTATAAGTACGTACCATATCTTTGATACCATAGGAGAAATCAGACCAACCCACCCCACGACAATTCCAGGCTATAATGTTAAAGGAATTAATCATTAAAAATAAAATAATATAGATGTGGCAAAAGAGCTTAAGATGAAATCAAGCCAAAGAGCTTGGCACTACATCCATGTCAGTCTCCTGTGTTGGTGTATCCATCGCCACATTGTCCTTTGCCAATGGTGGAGTGACACAAACCCCAAAGCCTCCACCATATAGATACTCTCTCCTATGATCTACGTCAGGTGGTTTAGCCCTAAACTCCAGTTGGTGTTGATCATCAGGTGGACCATGGAGCGTTGCCACAGAAATATCCTGATTCATAGATAAAGGGGCAGATTGAAAAGCTTGCCGGAAGGTGGCCGCAACCTCCTTGATGGTCTCAACTGAAGGAGGACACTACAGTACCTTATCAGAGTGTAAAGCTATAGCCTTGCCCCTAACAACATTACTGTTTTCTTGATTACCGCCCTGAGTTTGCTTACTTTGCACCTCAGAGGGGACCTTATCGCTAACAGTCCCTGAGTTAGGCTTCAGAGATGCTGGACCAGTGAGCACAATATTTGCATCGGAGGCAGTGACACTTATTAGATTATTTGACCCAGACTTACATCCCCAGTTTGGGTCTCTAGGCCCACTAGAGTGGCCTATCCCAAAACTTAAATCCTACGTTTCCGTGTTATCCCAACCTTGATCTGCAAATGTTGAAAGTTTCACCTTATTGGAATCATCCATTTGAAGAATAGCAAATCTTGAATCACTTGCCTTCGTATGACTAGCCGCTTTGTCCGCATTTTGTCTAGTATGTGTAGGTCGACAAGATTTCTTTTCAACCACAATCCAAGCTCCAAGCCACCATTAGGACCCTGAACCATGCTATTCCACATTATCTGTGTTAGACGCGGGAGGAAGGTCTTCTCCCATTACTGGAAGCTGTTGATTGTGTTCCATCTCAGTTCTTGATTGGAGGGCAGTCCCCATCCTTATGCCCATACTTCCCACATTTGAAACAAATTGTATGGAGGCCCTCGTACTCAACAAAGTACGTATAGCCATCCAGCTTAACCTGTCAAACCAATGGCTTATCCAACTCAATCTCAACACACACTCTTGCAAATCGTCCTCTATTGGCAAGTGTGGTATTTCTATCAACTTTAACAGGCCGTCATAAGCTAGAAGCCAAAGCAAGAAGATCTTTATCATAATATTGGACAGAAACATCTGGAAATCTAGCCCAAACCAGAGTAGAATCAACTGTGGCAGGCGCTGTTGAGAAACTTGGAGACCATGGTCGAACAGACAAATAATGATCAAAGGTCAACCATGGACCACCGCTGAGCACATTATCGAAATCATTCTTATAATCAAATTTCACTAAAAAATAATTATGACCCAAGTCCAACACATCAAACCCCCCAATCGGCTTCCATAGCACTTCAATCTTCGTGTAAAGAACTTTAAAAGTAATATTTCTACCGAGAAGTTTAACCACGACTGCCTGTCTCCACGATCCCTCAAGCCTGGCCATGTAATCCCGATCAACATTAAACATAGGGAAAAGTCGATTACCATCCTTGAAGTCTTTCTTGACAATTCCATTCACAATGAGATCCACCGGAGTTCTATCTTGAGCCACATACGCTGCTTCTTTGGCTCTTTCACGATTCAAAACTTTGTCCCTCCATGAGCCCATACTAGGCATTGCAGAATGTGGATGAGAAGAAAAATCCGGTGGTTTATCTGGGGTCTTGTCCTCTTAGACGGGCGTGGATCTAGGGGGAGCTCCTGAGCAAAAATTTGAGATGGAGATGCAGTGGACATCTTATTCGGATATATTGTACTTAAAAAATCCCAACTTACTTTCTACTAGTTACGATTATGATACTCCCCTTCGTAATTTGGAACTAAACTTGGGTATTAGACATAAAGGAGGCTGCCATTGGCTGGAAAAGTGGAAGAAGGAAAATCAATTTTGGGATTTAGGGATTGAGATTTTGTGGCTAATTAAAATTACTAATATTATTTAGATAATATAATATAATCATAAATCATAATATTTAAAAAATAATTTTTAAAAATAAAATTGAGCCGACACCACCGCATGGTAGTGGGTCCCATATATTTATTAGAAAATAGTTGATGGCATGACATTTAATAGATAGAGGGTTAACTCCATGTAATTTTTCATCTACTTAAGATTCATTTTAAACATTTGAAAAACATTAGAGCTTGTTTTGTATACTTTAAAATGTTAGGATTCATCATATTTTAGTAAAAATATTAAGTTATAAAATAAACTATTATACTATAATTTCAAAATAAGGTTTTTATTTTTGGGTGTAGATGACATTGTACCAATGTGGTGGGACATCTTAAATAGGGAAACAATGAGAGTTGTTTGAGTGTGGTTACTATGGGATAAAGATAATAAATATGAGGAGGAAGAAAAAGGGTGTTCTAACTTTTTGGAGGTTGCCTTCGAAGTGGGAGTATTTAGGGAAATTAAAGTTTAGCACAAAAATGGGATAAAACTATTATAACCTAGGTCATCCAAGGGTCTTTAACTTTCCCCTTATGACTAATAGTCTAATATTTTTAAAATTTCCTTCCTGTATATTTTTATTTTTGTTCCAAATAAATCTAGCCTTTATTTCTTTTTATAATTAACTAATCAATTAATAAAATTTCTTATAAGCTTCCTCTTAATGTCTTTCCTTCCAAATAAAAACACAAGAAAAAAAATCTCAATTGGTGAAATTCCCTAATTGCATTTGTTAAATCTCCCTTTTTATTTGCCTAATTTTCTCAAAATAAAAGAAAATCTCCTAATAAACTTATTTAACCTAAAATTAAAATAAAGATAATTAAACTTTATTATAGATAAATATCTAAATTAGAATTTAATTAAGATTAATTAAAAAAGAAATAAAAATACTTAAGTGATTAAAACTGAACTGATGCAAATTAAATATGATGAAATGCAAACTAGGCAAAACAAGTTTAAGTTTTGAATTGAACATTTAGATGAGAAACCTAGAAAGGTTTCTAGGGTTTTGAA
>JAOSBN010056693.1:3220-14156 GCA_027563595.1 Erythroxylum suave | reverse complement strand
ACATCAAATCATATATAGATGCACATTTAATCAGCTGAAACATTGGATCATGAAACAAAATATAAACACTAAAACATGTAGATGCAGGTCCAAATTAAAATTCACTAGACCACTAAATTCACTATAATAACATACCAATAATGGCTTAAGGAACGAGATTACGCATAAACTATTATAATAGAAATGTTGAATGATCCCTAATCCACAAACGACAAAATGGAAACAAACTTTCTACAACAATGAAATGTGCAAATAGTTAACAAATTCCATGATAGAAATCCCTAAAATCCATAAGAAATTTGAAAGGAAAAGATGACAGAACTAGCTAACATAAAGCCCATAAAAAGATAATACAGTTTTGCAATGCAACTTGCTAGGTATATAAACTTAGACTTATTTTTGCATTTGATTATGCTTCACAACGATTAACTTTTTATGACACCAAAGCTATTGTAGAAACAAACAAAACAGTAGTTATGTAAGCGCACATATTGTGAGAATTGATTTCCTGAGGAGATTTGATTTTTACATGTGATGCTTTTCTACTTTTGTGTACTAGAACTGGAACCTATGTTCACTGAAAGAGTGATTAATAGGCTAGGCCTATATGGTTCCTAACTGGTATGTATTAAGTCATAGGCTAGGCTTATTTGTTTCTATATCATGTATCTTCATTTCATGTGTGATTATGGGCAAGCTAGATTTGTGAAAAACCTGTCCTCAGGTTATCTTGGCTGTCTTGGTATGTACTGGGTTCTGTTTGTGATATATGTTTTTCATACTCACTGAGTACATAGTGTACTCACCTCCTCCGTTTTCCAACCATGCAGGTTAATTTGGTGAGTTTGAAGTTCTGATTGCATCGTGCAGTCTTTTGATATTTTTGGGGCCTTATCGTACATGGGTAGTCTCTGTTTTATACTTTTGTTGTATAGTGGCTCATGATTATGTCAATATACTTTACAATTTCATAAATTAACTCTTTTCTGTCTTGTGGCTTGTAAATGACTTTATGTATGAACATTTTGTATTGTCGTTGAGATTGATATTCAGTTAGCCTTACATAGTTGGGTTCAGGGTATCATCAGTATCCTTAGCCCGAGTATGTGGCGATTGTCATGTGTCTGTTGTGGTTTCAGGTCATAACAATTAATCGTAGGTTAACAACAAGCTCTATGAATCCCGGTTTCCCCTTAGTTTGTGTTTAATGAAGAAGAGCTTGTCAATTAAACATAGCTATCGAACAACCTAAAACAAGGTCTCTAGATTTAATTGGATAGTCGTATTGTGATTTAGGAAAATAGATTAATCAAGGTAATAACCACACAAACTCAGGTCATTTAACCTAGGTTTTGTTATCCATAATGATTAAAAACATTGCCACAAATGAATTTCAACATAACAATTATAGATTATATTGAAGATTCTATCAATGGGTTCTTACATAAAAACAACAAGTAGAGCATTCAATCATTTTTACACAACACCCAAACATTAAACATAGGATAGCATAATCTATCCCTAAGAGAAAGAACAACAATTAATGAGAGAAATGCTTAACTGGGTTCTTCGGTGTTAATGTCACCTCTGAACTGGCGTTAGGAAGCTAACCCTCCATATGTCTCTAAAGGAATGGAGCTTTTCCCCTTTCTTCTTCAAAACTGAGAGCTCACACCATTAAAACAAAAACCTGATTGAAACATGTCTATTTTTGAAGGTAACATGATATTTTTATACTAAAAATTAAGGTTCAGTGATTTATTATGGGCATGCATGATGTTATCACACCCATGTCATGCCCATGACACACTTTTCATGGGCTTGACAAGGTGTGTCACACCCATGACGCACTCTCACGGCCATGGCTAAATTGTCATGGCTATAAGACTTATCTTATGGCATGACAATTTTCTTATTCAATTCTTTTGGCATTTTCTTGTCTTCTCTTAATATATCCTTCTTCTTCTTGCTCTATGAAGACAAGTAAGTATGATTCTCAAGAACAAGGCTCAAATATAGTGCTTTTCTTTTGACAAATTTTATCTTTTTTGCTTCTGCATTCTACCTAAAATTAAATATGAACTAAAGTGAATGTCTTAAGCATTTCGTATCATAATCACTAATTGTTATGAAATAAATATATAATCAATTAAGCACATATCAATTCTCCCATATTTATCTTTTGACCTTCCTCGAGCAAAACATCATAATCAAAATCATTGATCCAAAAATGTTTATTCATTTCCTATATTTCCTAAGAATATATAATCGTAAGAAAAGATAAGTAACTTTCAAAAACCATAACAAGAACTCAACATTCAATACTTCCACTTATGATTAATAAATATTCATCACCTTTAGAAACTGAGTAATCTAGAGGTAGACCTAACAAAAGGTGTTTACATAAGATAGATTTATGGGCACGCTCAAATACCATTCATGATCATGATATTCCACAACTTTGCAAATCATTTCATTTCTCAACCATTAAGGTTCATATGCATAATCATAAATCAAAGTACTTTTCAAGGTTGTATTGTGGGCAAAGGTAGGGTGAGATGTATTTAGGTAAAGTAGCATAAAAGTCATCAAAGTTAGTGAAACAAGAAAAACACTCAATATAACATAAAGCGAAAAAACAAACATTCACTCACAATTGTGTACATCAACTAAGATGAATGAAAGAACCATGTTTTCTAGCTCAAATTTAAGCTCTCACACTACAACCCATATGAAGCTTAACTAAGTAGAAAAAATCACTCATACAATTGATGACAATACATTAAAACAACACGGAGTGATCCTACAAAGCCATATCTACCACTTATGCATCATATTCATCCTTCCCATTCATTACAACTTTAGGACGAGGCACTAACATAAACAAGTTTTCAAATCATATGCACTTCCACCCAGATGCATTTATTTAAACATTTTTTCTTTTCTTTTTCCTTTTCCTTTGTTTTCTTTTTTCTCTTTTCTCCTTTTTTTTTTGCTTTTCTCTTTTTTTCTTTTTCTTTTCATATAAAAATTGAAAGAAGTTGCACCAACAATGGAATTCATAACATGTCATTATGATAAATATAACCAACCCATATATATGCACACCCCCACACTTAGAGTTTTGTACATCTACAATCATTAACAATTAACAAATTTCCACTAACTTTATGGCATGGGTAAGACATTTGGTTAAGTTTAATAGCATGTAATATGGTTAATACAAAAGTAAAGACTAATAAAGCTCAAAGGGCTTAATAAAGGAAAATTCATATCAATGGGTAGGTTATTTGGCTAATATAGCTTGTAAAAACAAAGAATGCCCAATCATTTTTACGTTAATGAATGTGATTAAAATGTGGTCTTGAATAGAAAATCAAAACAAAGTTAGGATTTACATGTAATGAAGGTCACACATAAACAAAAGATAATGAGACTGAGATGAACATGTTAGTCTATATAAGCTTAAAATCTCACTTGTGTCTACCGCTAGTCACTTCCCTTCTAAAGATGATGCATAATAGCCAATCACAAGAGTAAAAGTACATGCTAAAGTTACCATGAATTTTTCTATTCAATTTATGCTCTAATCATGACTAAATAATCCTAGAAACAATATAAAAACAGAAAATTTTTGTTTGTTTATTTTATTCTCTCTCTCTCATTTTGTTGAAAACTAAAAACAGATAAGAACAAATAAACTTAAAAACAAACGTCTTTATAAAAAAGAAATGCAAAAAAGCAAAGGAAATAAATTAACTTCCCTTGGGTTGCCACCCAAGAAGCACCTTTGTTTAGAATCACTAGCTCGACTCCTTGTTTTCCTCACATGACAAAAATATGATCCTCAGGTGTCACATTTTGAGCCTCCTCCATTTTAGGTTCTTCAAGATAAGGTCTAGGTTGATGATCATCCACCTTTAGTGTCTTCCCTATCTTCAAACTTCCAATCTCTTATGAGTTCGTGCACTCTTAAAATATCTCCATGGTCTCTTCACCCTTTTCTTCTTCATTTAATTTCTCCAACCTGCAAGGTAAAGGTGAAGGGTTAGTCTTAAAAATAATTATGGACTCAGTACCCACCTACGAGCTAAGAAATATATCCATGTCTCCTTTGAGTTCCTTCTCCACTTCTTCTTCACAAGCAATTCCTTGAGTAGTTCTCTCAAGATTATTAAGCTCCTCTTCACTTTGGGTCTCTGCACTAACATCCCTTGGGTACCCCTCAGGTTGAGATGGTTGCATTTTTTTTTGTTGTGATGCTAAGCAGTTGATAGTTTTTGCCAACTGACCCATTTGGCTTTCTAATTTTTGGTTCCCAACGTTGTACCTTGGTGGAATCACATCACTTCTTGCTAGAACTATTGCACACCTTGTTGAAATTGCAAATTATTAGCAGTTATAATATTAACCAATTCTTTTAGAGATGTACCTGAGTTTTGTTGGTTCTCTAAATCTTTGACACTAGACCTTATATCATTCCAAAATTGCCTTCCATCCTGTTGGACTTATAGAGTATTTTATTGAATCTATAAATTATTTTGTTGAATTTAAATATTGTTAGCAGCCATAATATTAAGTAATTCTTCTAGAGATAGATCTGAGTCATAATAAGAAGCTTCAAGTATATTCAAGAATTGTTGTGCATTTTATAAACTATCATGGAAGTAATTTTGTTGGTTATTCCATCTATAACTTCACCACAATGTGGTTATAATATTGGGAATATGAGTTATAGAAACAATTACTTCCTTCTATGAAAATTTTTTTAAACATGTAAACACTAAATAAAAAGTGAAGAGATAAAATAACTAAAAAGAAACTAGTTAGTTTCTTTTGGCAACTCAATTGAATTAATTGATACCCAAAATCTATTTCTCCCTTCTTCTCAAATAGTAGATGAGTAATGAGTTAAGTTTTTGACAACTTAATCGAATTAATTGATACACAAAATCTTACTAAAAGAAAATAGTACAATTTGCGACGTTTAAAAAACATCACATAATCTTAAAAAGAGTCACAGAATACAATTTGCGACGCTTTAAAGAATGCCATAAAAACCGTCATGGAATGTGATGTAGGCAAAAGGTTTCTGCGACATTTTCCGTAAAACATCACAAAAAACACTGACATTCTATGACGTTTTAAAAAACGTCACTGAAAGATTGGTCCCTTTGCGACGTTGTTTGGAAACGTGACGAAAAGTCACATTCCCCGACGTTTTCTGGAAACGACGCGAAAAGTCACATTCTACGACATTTTACATTCCACAACATTTTTCTGCGACGTTTTAAAAATGTCGCAAAAAGTCAAATTCTTTGACGTTCAAATGTTGCAGAATGTTTTACAAAAACGTCGCAAATAGAATTATTTTATTTTAATTATTTTTATATTTTTTCGAAAATAATTTTAATTTAATAATTTTTCAATTTTAATAATTATTTTTTAAATAACCTTTATAGCTAGTTGCTCCCAATATTCGCTTAAATCCATCCACCCCGCCACTGTCACATTATGTGGCTTAACATCCTTTCCATGCTTGGTATAATGCTTTTTTAAATGATATCTTTGATCTTTAGACCTTAAAGAAAGAAACATACAATCACTTCATACATAATAGCTCTGTAATTCATACATCAACTCTTGGAAATTTATTTACTATATTATTTATCTAATACTTTATTGGAATTACGTACAGCAAAATATGGTATTTCATATAGAAAATTCAATAACTATAGTATGAATGCAAACAAACCAATTAATAATCCAACAACTTGATACTTATAAGTTAGCATACTTGCTTCTTGTTTTTCAATGGCTCCTCCAATTATCTCCTCCTCACACTTGGAAATAGTATCTGTCATAAAGCACAATAAATTAGAATTAAACTTCACACTTGGAAGCATGCAATACCAAGAGACCAAATCTCCCTTCGACATTGTGTTGAACATATTTAATGCCTTTTCAACAACACCACACTTTGCATACATATCAATCAATGCATTATGCACATTAACAGTACAAGAAAACCTACTTATTTCAATAGAAAAGTGAACTCTTTTCCCTAACCTAAGCAATCCAAACTCTGCATAAGCAACCAATATACTAATCATAGTTGCCTCATCAAGCTTCAATGCATTTGCCAACATTTGATCGTACAATCATCTGGCCTCCTTTGACATCCCCTTTTTAGGATAGCCAGAAATGATGATGATCCAAGGAACCATTTTCTTTACTGGTATCCTATAAAACAACATTTTAGCCATTTCCATGTCCCCATCCTTACTATAACCCGATATCATAGTTGACCATGACACCACATTCCTCTTTGGCATTTTCTCGAAAAATTCAAACGCTTTCTCCGTCTCCCTAGCCTTCATGTAGGCATCCAATATTGTATTCTAGCTAACAGTATCTCTATTAGGCATTTCATCAAACAACCTGTGAGCTTCAGTTAAGTCCTCAACTTTCACTAACCCAGGAATCATCGAGTTCCAAGAAACAACATCTTTTTCACCCATCACCGTAAACAACCTCAATGTAGACTTAAGACCTGACAAGCTACATCTCGAGTAACTATCGATAAGCGAATTGGGCAAAAATATATCATCTAATAAAGAACGATAAGCTAATTTTTTGCAATTTAACTCAATATGAAGGCGGAGGAACGTCTAAGCTCAGGAAGCATTGGGTAGTGAAGTGGTAAAATTGACAATACAGTTGAGGAACAAAACCAATACTTCTCCAATCTTATCGTTACTGTGATACAATAAATTAAAACCCAAAATTTTTTCTGAAATGTTTTAAACCAAACAGATTGATATAAATCCCTAAGTTCGCTACACCAAAATAAAGAGGTTTTAGACACTTATGTCTAGACACATCTAACAATTGTCTTACATAATCTAAGAATTTTTCGACATTTATTTAAGACGACAAAATGTGTCTAAAAAATATACTAAAAAAGAGTCTAAAACTTCTATAATTTCCAATTGACAGGAAAAGAATTGACACTTTTATCATTTCTAATAAGTATGAATCCAAGAATAACAATTGATTAATGTTAAAAGTAAGTAATTATTAGAAAAAAAGTTTAGTATATATAAGTTTAACTTGTAGATAAGTTACAAATGTTGAGTGTTTTCTGTAGATTCACAAGCTTGAAAGAGATAGAAAATGTATTAAATGCACGTGTCCCATGCCAAAAGTAATTAAGCACCAAACATTTATAAATTTCATATTGAGCCAAAAAAAATTTAGTTTAAACTCGAAATTTAAAAAAAAACTCAAAGTTATTCTAAAATTTGATCAACACTTACTCTATTTGCAAAATTTGACTACTGAATTAGTTTGTTTTCACCTTTTTTGTATTTTTTTAAATTACTCTATTTGCAAATTTTCATGACTCGGCTTCGTTTATTTTGACCTTTTCTTTGCTCTAGAAAAACGTAAAAGAACTAAACACTACCCTAGATATGTGCTCAAGCTATATTTATATTTTATGCCAACTACAGTCTCCAATCACACTGCCTCTTTACTTTTCCCTTTTTCACTCTCTTTTTCTTTTTCTCGTTGTCTCCATTTAGATTCAAGAGGAATCGTAAGTTTTATCCTTTTTTGATGAACTTATTGTACTAAAATCATCCAACATTTTTCTTTACAACACCTTACTTGACAATCATGTAATCAGCAAATAAGAAAATTCTTCAATATGTTTTACAATTTCTTCGAATAGTTTTTGTTTTTGTTTTTGTTTGGGTTTAATTTGGTTTTTTTTTGTTGAATATACAAATCTCAGTGAATCGCTCTCTCTAATTGCGAAATTTCAAACCCTTGAACAATCACAAAGAAGAAGACAACGCCCCCGCGGCTGAGGCCGAGGACACTGGAGCTCAAGTGGCTCCAATTGTCAAACTTGAAGAGGTCGCCATTATCACTGGTCAAGAGGACGAAGATCCTATTCTCGATCTGTAAGTTTCTACTTTTTTTTTCCTTTTTTTTGGATTTCTTTGAAAAATAATACAAATGGTCTAATTTGGTCGATTCTAGAAAAGTGAAGCTCTATCAATTTGACAAGGATGGGAATCAGTAGAAGGAAAGAGGCACAAGTTCTGTGAAGTTGAAGCACAAGCAATCCGGCAAGGTTCGCCTTGTAATGAGAAAATCTAAGACTCTCAAGATCTGCGCTAATCATCTCGGTTTGTCTTCATTTTTCATTTTCTAAATTTATATTTTGTTTTCTTTGTCACTGTTGCATGTTGAGTCATAGATTTTTGGTTGTGATTTTTTTTGCATTTCCTATAGATGCATGTAAAGTCACAAATTCGTTCATTTGAATTATTATAAACATGAATTTTGATTAATTTATTGATTGTTCTGTGTTATTGGGTTATGGTTGTAATTACTGGAGTGTCTAGCTATTGTCAATTTTGTTAGTGGGATTGATCCAGCAAAAACAGAACAATCAATGATTATCATATGGCAGTTTGTTCATCCTAAGCTGGTGCCCAATGTACGTATCTGTTTCCAACTATTGTTTGTAATATTATTTTGTTGTAGTGAATTCTTGTTTTGTTTATGGGATGCCTTTAATACAGTTTTAATGAAGTTAATTCTCATTTGAAGTCTCCGTCATTCTGCCAATATTCTGGCTTTGCTTAATCTAGTTACATATGTTATCAAATTGATTTTTCTTTCATATGCAAACTGACTGATATTGTTCCCATCTATGATTAAAGGAAAGTAGAAGAACAATGTTGGAAACAGAAGAACTGGGTGTCTCAATCCTCTAAGTTTTGCATCAACAACGTCAGTCTCTTTTACATGCTCACAGCACGGTATGCCTTTTAGTCCATCACAAATTCACAGATACAATGTATTTACTTGCTATATTCAGGAAAGTGAATAGTTTTTCAAATTTAAAGGCTTAAATCATGAAAAGTCAAAACAGAAATGAAAGAATTGGAGAAGAGCTTTTGAGTTATAAGAATTGTTTTTATACAATGTAAAGTGGTTTATATTTGATTATTTTCGTCTCGAAAGTCTGGAGAAGTCCTTGTCTATGGTTTGATTTCTTACTTGCAAGTCGGAGGCCATTGCTAAAATACTAGAGAATTTAAAGCTTACTAATTGAGGCCTCTTTTAAACCTGACTCTGTCTCTAACCTGGAATTGCTGGCTACAAATATACTTAGGCAAAATGGTTAGGTCTTAATCGAGTTTCAATGTGATTTTGGTTTTGGTAAAAAAATTCAAATTTTGAACTTAGGGCACTTGATTTGAATACAAATTTTTATTTGAAATTTAGTAGATTTGGGCTCTTTGGACCATGGCTTGAGCCTAGAAAAAGCAAGGTTTATAAGCCTCGATTGGGCTTGAGCCTTAGGTCATATCCACATGTGACTAAGTTTTGCTTTACACAACTCTATTATGACCCAACTTATCATTGCATGCTAGCTTTCAGTTTAGGGTTTCAATTAATTTGTTACTCTATCCTTGTAATAATCAACAAACTTATTTTCAAGGAAAAAATGAGGAGCAAGAAACTACTATCACCTATGTCGAGAACGATGAACAGAAACAAATGGATAATTAGCTCTTTGATTGCAACCCTTGTCTTAGTGATTCTATTCATCCTCTAAGCTTACTCATTAGTTGTCTGCACTCTATGAATTATATTTTAAAGGATTTAACATTTGATATTAGTATTTGTCTTATTTCAACTTTTGGAAAATGGTACATTTGTGTCTTCTCCTACTGGATCTGATCTGGATTTGCATATAGTTTGTCATGCCTGTCATTATCGATGCGCTTCTGCAACCTATTTAGTAGTTATTGCCTTTTCGGTCCCACAAAGTTCACGATGTGAGTGGGCTATATTCGTTTCACATACATAGTGTGCATCGAAGTAAATTGTGAGTGGTGGGGAACGGATTCCTATGCCTCGAGAGTTGAGAAGTTTTGGGTTGGGCTCTGTCCCCATCTTAAGCACAGGCTATGAGACCAACCTGGAAACAATGGTTTATGAGAGCTCTCAATGTAAAAATTTGAGATCCTGTTTCAAGAGCTAGAGACATCGTCCAATTTAGAAATTCATTTTCTTTGTGTAATAGTAACTCTTAAAAAATGAAAAAATTAAATTGTATGCTTTCTTATTAAAAAATGGTGGAATTTTTCGATGTAAAAAACTGTCTAAAAGTGAAATATATCAGCAAAAAAAAACATCTAAAAACTTACACAAAACGTCTAAAATAGTATTTATGTGTCTAAAAAAACTATCGTAAATGTACGTTTTCAACGCATTTATGTGTAAATAGATTTTCGACGCTTAGATTTTTTACGCTTAGATGCGTAAAAAATCTATGTTTTTTTTATGCTTAGATACGTAAAAAATTTATGTTTTTTCGACGTATCTATGTGTCTAAGAAAACTGTCAACATAGTTTTTATGACACTTGTTTTTTTTACGCTTTGTAAAGCATCTAAAATTATTTTTAAGACAAAAAAAGCGTCTTCAAACTCTACTTTTTGTGTCATTAAACTTTATATTTTGTTGTAATGGTTACATAATCGTTCTAAGATAAGAAAACGCAAGCTCAAGTAGAAAGATAAGATATAAAACAAAGAAATTAAAAAAAAACTACTCAACAAAGGAAACAATACCTTATAAACGAAAACATGAGAATTAAGGGCTCTAATGATGACGGTGAAATATAACAACCACCAACAAAGTGAAATACAAAGCCCGGGCGGCGTAAACCTTACATTGCGTTTTGTTTGCTGCAAAAAGAAGAAGGTAGAGAAAAGAAACCAATTTTGGGTGGGAAGAAGGCGGAGAGAAGAAATAAGAGAAGAAGAAACGTCAGAGAAGAAATCAGCAAAATGGTGGGAAATGAACTCATGACAAGAAAATGTTATTTTTCAATAGCCAATAGTGAC
>JAOSBN010056672.1:0-14156 GCA_027563595.1 Erythroxylum suave | reverse complement strand
TAGGACATATCCATTCATACAAAACAATCAATATCTAACAATAGCACCAAACAAGATAATATATCAATGTTCATAACTCATATTTTTAATTTTACCAAATCAATGGTCATATCTGTTTCATTTCCAATAATACAATTTGTACGACATATAATGCAAATATTTTCTAGCATTTCCCAGTCTTGGATTTTGAATTAACCAACAACTTAACCTATAAAAATGAACAACTATTAATATGTATGATCCTGTATACATAGTTTTCAAGTCCTTCAAGCAATAACAATAACATCATATCGAATTCAAAGACTTAGTAATGTAATTTGGATACTTTATAACAACCAATATATATAAACAATCTCTATATTATGTTTAGCTCCTCGTCCCTGAATATTATAATTATCCGATCCTAATATTCACCTTTGATCTATTCATTATTCACCAATTGCTAAAAATGAAACCTTTGGTCTATATGATGTAATTAGTTAAAGTCTTTATAAAAAGAAGATTTCTATCCAAAGTTACTTGTATTATTTATGAAATCTTCTTAGTCAACCATATTCATCATTGCTTTTCAACCATTCCTAATAAAAAAATCAATTTCTCTCATACCTTACATAATCAAGATATTTTATATACTAAAGCTCGATGATGTAGTAACCATGCACATTTACTCTTATGCCTTGGTATGTACTATTAAGACCATTACATTTTATCTAGAGATTTATTCTCAAAAGGTCATCAATTAATATCTTAAGCTGATAACACCTTGATCTCAATTGATTCTGGACAAAATTTAGGTATCCTATGACTATACAAAAGTTACCTATCCTTAGTGGTTACCATTTCAATATGTCCACATAAATTCCCGCTTCCACTGCAGCACTCTAATTCATCTAATATTTTTTTTCTATGAGGACTAGTGCTTAAGACAATTCAATATATCATAGATCACTACATATGTGCTCACTAGCATCATTCGTCAAGGTAACCACATTATCGGATGTACACTCACAACAATTAGTCAACTTAACCTTGAGGACTTCTACATGCATTACTATCATTTATTTCATCTCCCAGTTATCATTTATTTCATTTTATATAATTATGTTCTAAATCAATTCAGAAATAGAAGATACGTAACCATCATAAAATTCTAATATCAAATCCAATGAAATAACCTTATACTAAATCATAAGCTCTTAACAAGATAGTTAAATAACCATTTCAGTTCTAAGTTCAACCTTTTAAAGTAATAGAAAATTTGCTTTTCTTTTAACTTTTTTTGTACACCTTTTCCACCTACATCTCTAATTTTCTCAATCAAATCTACGAAAATGTATTCACATTTACATCAATTCAAATGTATACAAACACAGCTTAAGACTGATGTCATATTCAATAATATAGCCACAAATACGAATTCTTTGAATCTAGGTCTAACTTCCTAAAACATGTAAGATCTCCTATACCTATTGGGTCATAATTCTTTTCATTGCTTCTAACAGTTTATACTTTTAATCAATGTTCATGTATGTGACTTATTTAAATGAAACTAAGACTGGGGATTAGTTGCCACTGTGTGCTATGACATGTTCAAGTTGCATGTACCTTGACATATATTAGGATAAATGCCCATGTAAGATGCTAAACCTAAGCTCTGATAAAAAAAATGTAACATACCACTCCAATAGAGCATATACCCGACATATCGAAGGATATTCGGTAACATTCTCTACGAAAATGGCATATTAAGACGATTAAATCAATTAATTGCTATTTTTAATCCATCGTACATAACATAAAACATTCCAATAATCATACTGTTCCATTTTTATTCATAAACATATATAGTCTCAAATGTCATTACATTTCTAAAATTCATATGTACAATATACAATAGTTGAAAGATACAATCCTTGATACAATAGAACTAAGACATTTGTAAGTACAACTGATGTTGACACTAACCCATATCCAAATGCAAAAGTTACTTCAACTAGATCAACCAGATTTCTCTTGAACCTGAAAAACAATGGTGCAATTTTGATGAGTCTGTGAACTCAATAAGCGAACCATCATCAATGTGCTCACTTAAAACAAACATAAATATCGCAAGTATACATCAAAGTTCAATCAGTATCTTACATCATTCAGAATCAAATCCTATATACTATATCGCTCAGAATTTAGGATTCGATCACAGTATTCATCATATTTCAACAAGTTCATATGAACACAAGAATTTCATATAATCATTTCAGGATAATCTAATGATTCATTTCATCTTATTCATATCATCCACATATACACAAATATAGCTTATCATTGTATTCATGCAATTTAGTCATTCTTTGTAAATATTCACATGGTACATGTAAAGATAAATATGCAATGCACATGAGACTCCACTTTCATTTTTATTTTGTTGTATCAAGTGCCTATTAATTGTCCCATGTGGATACTGGGCTTATTTCAGGTACTGACCCATATCTCCTGTGGATATCGGGCTTATTTCAAGCTGGTCACTTCGATCACAACTCCTTTATCTGATCATGCACATCAATGTCATGAAATGCACCATCTCACATAATATGCTATCAATCACTTTTATTCGGTGTGCATATTTATTTATCAGAATCATCGGATTAGAGTTCAACATTCAACATTCAGTTGAGCATCATTTATTCCATTCACATTCACATTTATCATTGGACCTTGGTCTAACATTCAACAATAATTTTAAGTATCACTTATTTAGTCAAATTCACATACAATGAGCATTTCTGATACAGTCCCGAATAATGATCTCCTCGAACAATTGATGTTTGGAATTATCATAATTAAGTCAATAATAGTTCATTATGTAAAAATTAAACAAAAGCAATTCAATCATAGTGAGATACATCTAAGTCAACTCACCACACATATAAATCAAACAGAAAAAACACATATAATTGAGTTGACACATCTAGGTTAACTCATAGTATACTTTAGGTGAGCTATTGCCTTGATGATCTAGCATTTTCTAGATGTTGTTGGTCAACTTGTGCTTCTATATCGTACAATACATACATATTCCACATATTACCAAGTTGATCAATCATATAATTGTTCAACCATGCACATGTATATGTATATTGTTCAATATATGCTTAATTGACTATTCTAGGTATAATTCCTTAATTCACATCTCATAATCATTCATACTTCATATCCCATATATGCTTAATTTAAACTTAGGATTATACCTCAATTGTACAAGATTATTTTAAGGTCATCATTCAATCATTCACTAAAGTTATTCTAGCATTATAAGATCATACTATATCCAATTTTTCATTAATCTTTACTTAATACTCGTCATTCATCTCCTTTGAATTTCATTAGCATTCTCACAATTTCATCAGATCTATGTTTGTTAGGCGGACCTTATGTTCGTAAGGTAGACCTATACCTATATATACTATCTTTTGGAGCAATTTCAATCCAAATAGCCAGTAAATGTCCGCTAGGTGGATTTCATGTCCACTGGGTGGACATTCTCAGGTTTTCCACTTTTCTTGCTCCGTTTATGTCTGTTTGGAGGGACTTCGTGTTTGCCAGGCGGACATTCACTGGACACTACAGAAATGTAAATTTTTGACCTTTTAGACAACAAAATCTCTCCTCAGAGCCTTCATAGAAGTTGTAGAACTTAGAGTCCTCTTCGAAAGCATACTTAAATGAACTTAATCCAACATCAATGGAGAAAGTTATGCGTCTTAACCCAAAATCTATCCATTTAATTAATCCTGTTAATCTCAGTCTATTTCCTTAATTATAACGTCAATTATCACCTTAAGCAATCACACATTTAATCACTTATTCAAGCATTATACTAGGTTCATTTCAAACTTCATTCAAGCGTAAATACATTATAGGAAAGTGTCTTATCAATTGTGGTCTCAAAAATCACATTAAAGAAACACATTTCATGTAAAAGTCACTCCCATTTTCCAGCTTTTCCCACTCTATTTTCGGTCAGTTTGTATGACCATTTTGACATAGAAAATGAGGTATTTAGGTAACACATTCTTCTAAAAATATTTTACTGTATGTCTTAAGTTTCTAATGACAAAAAATTAATGCAGTTTGGTTTAGTATTCTGTAAGTTATGCCCAAAATACTAAAGACTGTTCTCAACTAGCTACAAAACCCAGTACTCAACTTTAAGCCAATTTTCAAAACCTTTAGGGATAGAATTAAAGTTCGAATCCTTCATAAAAATTGTATTCATATTCTTGAGTTTAATTTAAATTAAAATCATACAATTTGGATATTTATAGATCTTGATATGGCTAAAATATAGATGCATATTCAGTGAAAACACTCCATCTAACATAATCCAACACACTTCATCATCAACCTTACATACAATTCATCTCCAATCAATCATCATATATGTTATACTGACATATAACATAACAAGGAAATCAATCATCATCAATTTTATTCTAACATACATCAATAAGTTAATAATTCACTTTCTAGTTTAGCTCAATATCTCCTCAACCATCAAGCTAAACTAGCCTTATGTGCAATATTTACATTCTTTTCGTCCTAATGTTCCTTTATGAACAAGCTATCTTCTTTTAATCATAACTCTCTCCAAAAAGATCCAAATTCCTTGATTCTTTTGCACCCAAAACTAGACTTCCATTAGTCTTAATATCCAAAAATTACACAAACAGCATCTCCCTTTAAAATATTATCTCCATCCAAATTCTGTAGTGTTTCTGGTAAGAAACAGACTGGCAACTAATACTCAACCGTTAATAAATCAATATCAAGACATCTTGTAACCAAACCGTTTCACAGAAACATTAACAATACATTTGTAACCATTTTTCATGTTTTATACTTACACTAATTCGGACTCTAAGGTCCACAAAAATCAGGAAATAATACAAGGTCCCTTCACAGGGTTCTATCACAGGCAGTATTGAGGAAGCAGACATAACTCAAACTCTAGTCACTATTTTCTCAAGTCACTTTCATAGAGGTCAAGTTAACACCTATAATTACAACTTTCTTTTTTCGAGTTGTTTATTCGTCCTCTAAGAATATGAAAGACAAATTGAAATTGAAAGATGAAATTGAAATCAAAATTTCATCTTACCTTGATAACTTCTTTCTTTCTCCTCTTCTCTTCCCTTTTTTTTTCCTTCTCTTCTCATTTTCGTTTCCCTCTCTTCTAAACTTATGGCCGACCTCCACTCTCACTCCTATTGCCTTTTTCATCCATTTTCTCTGGAAAATTCAAGAAGGACAACTGATCCATTGGTCCATATGTCACCCTTCTATTAGTACATATGTTATCCTTCTATTAGTCCATATATCACTATCCTATTGGTCCATGTGTCACTTAATTTAGGCTCCACATGTCACTCATTTAAGCCTCCATATTTCACTACTTGTAAGGCTACAGATGTCACCAATTATGAGGCTACATGTGTCATCACTTGTAAAGCTACATAGTCACCATTCTATAGCTCCACATGTCACAAGTCTAAAGTGCCATTTGTCACAAATTTAAAAGGCCACTTGTCCCTCATATACTCAAGAAACTTGCCATCCAATCAACTAAGCCATTTTTTACTTATTTCCAATGTCACATGTCATCATTTCATAGGCCTAATCAACCTAAATTTCTATGTATCAATTTGTCTTGCTCTTTAACATTTTTCTTAAACTAGATGCACATATCCCTCATCAATTACTCAATTGTAATAATAAATTCCCAATTCACTAATTATAATCCATCAATTCATGTTATTGGTAAATCAACATGCAAAACATTAGGAATGCACATTCATATCACTTTCATTTTCGTTCTATACACTAAAATATGGCTATCTTGCAATGTTTCCTAAATCATGATTCATATATGTATATGAATATTATGCATGTGAATGAAATGCCCCTTGTGAATTCTTAAATGAAATAACTCATGTGACTCAATCTAACAATTTAATCTCTTAAAAAATTTAGGAGGCGGGATATTACAACATGTATGTTATAATGGAAACCCTCAATACTAGATAATGTTTTTAAAATTTTTCTTCTTCTTGTCCTTGTATATCTTCATAATGTCTTTCTTCAACGTATTTCAAATTGGGGTAAGCAACATAAATCTTTTGCTATCAACTATAGATAGTGCATATTTGTCACCATTTACCATAGAAGCTATCAAAAACCTTAATTTATTGTTTTTGTAAGATGTTGCGATCATTTCATTCTTCCCTCTCATAATGTTAGGGGTACAAATGTTTAATCTCCTAATACCATCTTTTTCTATCGCAAGAATTCATATGTCTCTTTAAATGAAAGATTCCACCTTTTAAACTCCCGACTAACATCTTCTAGCAACTTTTACATTCAAGTTTTTCTACTTCATCCATTGATCTAGTCTTATTAAAGTGATTCCAAACTTCACACTTTTCAATTAAATTCGAGTTAGACTTTTATCTTCACTTAATACGAGATTAGAAGTTTCTACTTCTATCTTCCAGTACCGGATTACAACTCTCCACCAAAGTAATATGCTTAGCTATATGAAAAAATCAACATATAAATATATATGTTAATCATAATCAAAATTGAATATATATGTCATTCACAATCATAATCAGTTATTAGTAGTGTACTAATAACTGATTATGATTATGATATTCAATTATGATTATGATTATAACTAACATATATATTTATATATTGATTGTTTCAGATGAATGACGCTCATTCCTTCTGTGGAGAGTTATAATGGAGTGCATGTGACTATGATTATATAACAAACACACACAGGAGTGTACATGTTTTTGCTTCACTGGCTATTTTTGTAAACTTACACCTTCACATACACGTCATTGTGAGTTTTGTGGACTTACATGGTCATATACACTAACCATGTAAGTATGCAAAAACACATAATGACTTACATGGTCACATAATTTAATTAAAAAATTAAAGATAAATTTAAAATAATTTTAATTTTTTAACAGTAACTATGAATTATAATTATAATTTATAATCATTGTTAATATATTAAGAACCAAATGGATCGCATATAAAGAGTATTTAAAAGATAAAAATAATCTAAATTAAGTTAGAATTAATTTTAAAGTTTAAAAATTGCATGAATGAAATAAGAGATTTTTTATTTTACAAAAATTAAATTATAATTATAATTAATAATTTAATTTTAATTAAAGAAACCATTGAATCTATTTCAGTAAAAAAAGAAAAAAGGCATTAAAAAATTAGTACTTTTTTTCCTTTCTAACATAAAGTTCTCTTTACTTTGTGAATAGAGGCTAAAAGTTTGAACAACTCAAGGGTGATAGGTTTAAAAGAAAAGTTTTATAGGATTTTGGATCAATTATGTTTCAATTTTTTATTTTTATTCATGCTTTATAAAATATTCAATTAAATAGATCCTTCAAAAATTGTAAAAAAGAAATTATATGCCAGTAATTCAGTTACGAATGATCTCTCAGCAAACGAATAAATGGTGATTGACTAAAGATTGAGTTGAACTTGAGTTTGGAGAATCAACTCAAAATTCAATCTAAGTCCATCCTCTAAAACAATGTCATTTTGGCAGTAAATTGCTAGTTCGAGCTCAGATTGTTGATAATAGGCATCTAACAAAGTCAGTCTAACCTGAAACATTATCATCCTTGTTTAGTCTAATCAAATGATCCAATTTTTGAAATTAGCAGGAATTTATTTCCTATATTTGAATATCAATACCTAGGGTAAAGAAAAGCTTTATTCTCATCTATTTATTTTCGTGGTCATCCTAATCTTGTTATAAATATATTATATAAAATAAACAATATTTTATTAGTTTGGATCATAAGCCCAATACTTAAATCAAGTCAAATAATACCAATTTTCCTTCCTATATAAGGGGTAGCTACATTGGCTCTTTTGTGCCACTCAATTCCATTCTGTAACCTCTTGTTTATTTCTACTTCTCTAAGGTTTAGTTATGGCTCTAAATAGTAAGGTGGAGACAGAAGTAGAAATCAATACATCAGTTGAATCATTCTATAACATTTTTAGGAACCAAATACACCAACTTCCTAACATTACCTCCAACCATGTTCACAATGTTGAGCTGCATGAAGGTGAATGGGAGTTGTCCACTGCGTTAAGGCTTGGAACTGTACCTTAGGTAATAGAGGACCATTCACAATATTATTTAATTACTTCGTGCCTTTTTTTAATTATTCTCTAACCTTACCTAGAAGTTTCTATCACATGAGTCCTGAATCTTTAAAAAATAAACAGAAATAATTACTATTAATTTAATCCTAACCGAGGTAATGAAAAAGCCCCCCATATTTGATTTTAAGAGTGTTAAATGTTAAAATTAAAATTTTGACTAAAAAGAAATTAAAATTTTGACTACAAAGAACAAAAAACTTTTGTAATAATTGTGTCAGACATTGAGAAAACATTATTGATAAGGATAGTTTAAGTTTATAGAGGCATTTGCTTAATGATAAACACATCATTTATCATAATAAATGATAGAATTAAAGTAATATTAAAATGGAACTAGAACAAAATTATGCATTTCCTTCTTTCTTTATAAATTACAAAAGGTAACATATTGACTCAGGGCAAGTTTGTATTCTTCATGATCTTAAAATGGATGTTAACACTTTCTATCTTCCTTTTGTTTATAATTGCATCTAAGCTTGAAGGTTTTATGAACAAAATTTACAAAATATTTTCGACTTGACATGCTCAATATAGAAAGAAAGAGACATGGAGAAATTTTGAGGGTTGTCATTCTTTCAAAAAATTAACCTCAATCGGGCTCTAATTGCGTTCTTCTAACCCCATGTCAAAATGTAAGGAATACGTAAATAGATCATCCACTATCTTTATCCATTCCAAGTTAGTTGGGAATAAAAATAAGGATTTGTTGCACAAAAATATCCTTAAGGAATTTACATAATTACTTAGCAATAAAAATATAATAATAATAATAATATAGTTACTATGGACTGATAAACATTTTGATATTTTTGTTAGTTATTCATTTGTTATTCCAAATTTATGTTTTTAAACTAAACATTGATATTATATCATCATTAGAAATTCTTAAGAATAAGTCAAACTAAATAATACATATTCTATTTTATTTCTTGTATATTCTATTCCTAAATAATCACTATTTTATTCCTTATCTATTTTTGTAGATCAACCAAAAGCCTTATAAAAGTTTTAATTTTCTATTATTACAAAGTTCACTCCGTTCGTTCAAGTCAATAAGTCCCTTAAAAAATGGATTTAATTGTCTATTTTTGAAAAAATGTTGAACCTTAGCTGCATTTAAAATGTTGATAGTTTCAGGGGTGTTTGTTTCCATTTTTATTTTTAGTTTTACGTTTTTGTTTTCCAATTTAGTAAAAATTGAGTTTTAGTTCTGTTTTTAGTTTTCGTTTCTTCCTGTTTTCAAAACTCATGAAAAACCATAAAAAATAGTTTTTGTTTTTTTTCAATTTGATTTACTATTATTTAATATATTATTAATTATTTAAATTTTAATAAAATTATGAATTATTTAATTTTATTTAATTTTTATAATTAAATTATATGTAGTTAAATTTAATAATTATCAATAAATATTATTAAATTTAAAATATATAAAATTAAATAAAATTTGATTTAATAATTAAAATATATTTCAAATAAATATTAATTTTTAAATAAATTTTAAAATTTAAATTATTTATTTTGTTAAAATAACATAATATTAAAATAACTATTATATAAGCGATTAAATAAATATTTTAATTAAAAATAATTTATCTTTAAGTTTTATCTAATATGTGATTATTACTAGTGATAAAAATATAACTATATTAAAATTAATAACTAAACAATTCTTTATTTTTATTTGAAAAAAAAGAAAGTCAAAACTAAAAGTAAAAACTGAGAACTATAACAAAAAAAATAGAAGCAGAATTAAACAGCCACAAATATAAAGGTCAGATGATAAATTTCTAAATAAACTTATTTAGCTCTTTTTGTCTTATCGCGCACTAGGATGTATGCCAAACTGAAAATATATTGCAGACGAATTCTTCAAGCCCAACTTTAGCTCAACGGGTCAATTAACAATTCCTTATTTTGGACCTATGAGCCTTATAAATGAACAAAAACTACTTCATAACAAGTCGGGATAAGCATACTATTAGGTTTTATTCTCCATTTCAAGAATATTTTAAAAATTAAATTAGAAGTTAAATTGATAAAATAAAAGTTTTAATTTAAAAAATTTAATTGATATTATATTCTCATAAAATCAACAAAATTTAAAATTTAAAGAATTTGAAATATGATTTAAAGATATTATTTTTACTTATAGAAGAATTTTACAATTAACTAATTAATTTTTGTTTGTAAGAATTTTTAATTAATAAAAATTAACTAATTAATTAATAAATCGATGAGTTTTTAACAACAAGAGCATTAAAGTAAATCAAATTGGAAAATTTAAAATCGAATCGAAAAGTTAAACAGTTTAAGTTTTTATAATTGAAATGGCTAAATCAGTTGAGTTTTTAAATTATTGATTTCAATATTTGAATTGCTATAAATTTGATAATCACTTTATATAACAATTTTCATTAATATTTATTAACGAAAATCTTATCAACATCCGCTTTATTTTGAGTTACATATTCTACTTGGATTTTGATAAAAGTACACATGAGATGTCATTTTCGGTTACATATTCTACTTGAATTTTGATAACGACGTTAGATTTCTTAAAAAAAGTTCCACTATAAAATGATTATTAAACTATAATGATTGAAATAAAAATGTAATAATTAAAATATTGAAATTAGAAAAAACATTAATTTGAATAACTTAAAAATTATACAAGACATTTATATGCTTTATTTGACGGATTTATAGGAGTTTTTTTTTTCTCTTTTAACGAAGCTGCTGTTATTCTTCCACCTCTCTTTCTGTGCTCTCCACTTTTATATATAATACAGTTGTATCTCTGTCATGAGGCTGGTACCTGTTGGGGATTGATACCTCCCGGAAGTCTTTCTTCTTTATTTTCTCCAGCTATTCTACAGTGTTAATATCGGGTCTAATTCATTGTTTTAAAATGTTGAATGTCCATCTCATTTTATGTATTCCTTTTCTTTAAAAGTAAAAAAATTTATTCAAAAAATATCATTGCTCCAGTAGCTTAGGTTATATTTAATTTGGACGTAAAATTTTTAATATAATAGATTTTTAATATATGTAATATAGTAAAATATTATTTAAAAGATAAGTTTATAATATAATATAATAAAAAGTTGTTTATTATTTTATATTTTATCATAAACTTTTATATCGAAGATTTTTTTTATTATTTAGAATGAAATGATATATAATATAAAATCTTCCTTTTTTATCTTATTTTATTCAAATCCATTATAAACTCTGTTTGAAACGATAGAATAATATCCACTCTATTAATAAATTCCCAACGAAAATATATTCTGAGTTCTTCGAGTAGCTAAGCCTAAAACATAAAACGAAAACTCATTAATGTATTACAATATTTGATTATTCCTTGATATTAATATTTGGAATAAACTCGGAAACTGTCTACGGATTTGATGTCTAAGTTTTAACCCAAACCTAATCAACCTCAAAAGGTCTTGTTTTCAATGGTTAGCCTGTTCCATTTTCCACCCCGCTTGCTTCTCGAGGTACTTGATTAGAACAAAGGGTCAATAAAATCGAGTTACAACGAATTCGATCAAGATCATAATCATCTAAGAACTCAGAGAGCATCTTGTCTTCTCCTTTAATAGCCACATCAATGACAATTTTGTGACTTCATTGATGAACTTTCAGTTATATGAATTTTGATAGTATTGTCTCCTCATGACTCCTTTACCAGTCACGTCAGATATAAATAAAATTGACTTAAACAAAATTAGTACATCTTTACAGCACAAAAAAATCGATGTGCTTTAGTTTCTGATTTTCATAATTGTGAACGTTTACGCAGTTTGGCTTTCACATACGAAACTTCAAACCATTCAAGCCTTATATTGGATAAAAGCAATCCGAAATCTTTTAATAACTAAATTTTATGAAATTATTCTTTCAATTTCGTATTGCATTTTATTTTATTATTAAATTTTCTTAATTTTGTATTTAATATGATAAATATATAGTTTAAACTCTTAAGATATTAAATTATAATTATCTTAATCTTTGTTTTTAATATAGAAATTTAACACTCAGATACACTCCATTCACATACAAGAAACAATAAGATTGAGTATCTGCTGGAGCCCATAACAATTAAAGACTGGACAGTTTGCACGAAACGTAAACATGGAAACTAAGTGAGCTTTAATACAGCTTCTAGGAAAGCTAAACATGGAAACTAAGTTAGCTTTAATATGATAATTGTGATTTAAATTTCTATATTAACAACAAAGGTTAAGATAATTATAACTTAATATTAAAACATTATTCTTAACCTTTATTATGAGGATTTAACATTTAATGCTAATTAAATTCTGTAAATATTTTTATTTATTCCTATTTCTATTTATTAAATATTATTTCAACATCTTAATAACATTTCCATTTGGTCTGGTTTGTGAAATTAATGATTCTATTTTTTTATTTTCACATTCATCAATTTTCAATTTTCAAATTTCTGTTTCCATAAAATTTAACTTATTTGTCAGATATGTAAATTTGCCATAGTTTAATTAACTGATTGATAACAGAATTCTTGCCTTGCAACTGTGAACTATGATTTATTGTTTGTTTAAATACTGAAAGAAATAGCAACATGCACTAAGCCCTCTTCAGTAAATTATTTTAGTGTTATTGTTTCAAGGAAACAGCCTTCTCTATGTAACATAGGAATAATACGGCTTACTCCAAAGGATTAAATATTAAAGGACTCCTGTCTCACCAAAATTATAAGTTAGGAATAATACTGCTTACTCCAAAGGAGTAAATATTAAAGGACTCCTGCCTCACCAAAATTATAAGTTTCTAATAAAGTTTCTGTGCTTCACAATAAAGAAAACCATAATTGTACATGTACACGTATCTTCTGAATATTTAATCTTATTATTGCCCTGTTCGATGGGATCCTCTAGACCATGTCAGTGTCTCTGCCCCTCCTCCACGCACATTTAACGGAATCCAAAAGTCAAAGTTTAAATCCATCCACTAAAGGTGCAAGATAAGTTGTTCACATTTCTATTTTTAGTAAAACATCTGTTCACTTGAAGATCTTAATATATTAGATTTTATTATTATTAAATACTCATAAATCAGTCCTTTACATATTGAAATTCAAGATATGTCCTATAAATATAGTAAAAATTAGTAATGAATTATTAAAATTTTCATACAATATAAACAAGTTTTCATGAAAAATCATTAATCTTATTATTAAATGTTGTCTAAATAAGAATTATTTCAATGGAACATGTTAACCATAACAATTAATTTATAAGTATTAAAATATTAAAATATTTTAGAAAATTTATAATAATTTTAAGAGTAGATTCTTACTTTTGAGGTAGAAAATATATATGCATATACATAATTCAATAGTAACTCGCCTCCCTTCTTTATTGTGATGGAGATTGAAATTAACTCTATCTTTTCCTTTTAAAGTAAATTTATTTTAAATTATTATTAAATACTTACAAATCAGTTGTTCAGATATTAAAATTTAATATGCATCCTATAAGTTTTTTAAAGATTACTAATGAATTATTAAAATTTTCTTATAGTCTAAATAAGTTTTCATGAAAACATTAATTTTGTTATTAAGTTTTGTCAAAATAAGAATTGTTTCAATGACATATGTTAAAATTAAGAATTAACTTATAGATATCAAAATATTAGAGATTTATTTAGATTTTTATAAAAATTTTAAGAGTAAGAATTTAACATAGATTTGATATATATTTGATTCACTCAACCCTTGACACTATTTCTCGTACTCACACTCTATGAAAGTAAATCACTCCCAATAATATGACTATCTTGTGCTAACCTCCACAAAGGATTTTAGCAACAATGATTGTTAATAAAAATGATAATAA
>JAOSBN010056651.1:0-44278 GCA_027563595.1 Erythroxylum suave | reverse complement strand
GCGGTAGAACAGTCCGCCGCACAGATCAGTCATCCCCAAGAGCACGAGGAACCAAACCCTCAACCCACCGAAGATCAAGTCGAAACTGGAACAGAGCAGCCTCCCACCGGAACGACCGAGGGACACAAACAGCGCGCACAGAGCAAGAATCTACGATCGAAAGCACACACGTCGAGCAGACGACCTTCAACTTTCTGCTTTCACGGCCGCGTTCATGAATCAGGAGGCCGGGCGTTGGCGGTCCATTTGAAATTCCGCGTTGCTGTAGCGTGATCCAAGTGAGGGCTGGGTTCAATATAAACGTGTTTCTGATTCCTGGTGATCTGGTTGTTGTCTGTCGGACTGCCGTTTTGCTTGTTCCGTGATTCGGCAGGGGTCGAGACGTGTGATGTAGACGCGCCTCTTGTTCTTATGTTCCTCGGAATGAGCGTGCCTTTCGGGGTGGTGGCGATGTCTCACGTGTAGAATCACGCGGGGCAATCAACGTAAACGCGATCATCTCAAGATGTTCAAAGACACTGGCGGGCAGAGAGCTCTCGTCACCCGCCGAGAATGGATTCATGTACATCGTAGTCATCCCTCATCACATCATCGACTCATAACGACATCAAATCGTAAAACATCCAGACGCTCTATGTGACACGCCCAAGAAGTACGTCCATCGTGCAGTTCACTCCTCCCTCAAAGCCCGATAGCCCAGCCTCCTCCTCTCAACAAAATCCGACAAACTCCTAAGATGACGGCGCGGATCGACGACTTCCAAACTATCTCTCAACGAGGAAAGGGTTCTGCGTCTCCCACCGTCACGTTTCAACGCGGTGATGTTTTGGGTCATCTTCTGCGCATTCAGCTTTGCGGCGACGACGGTCCGGTCTTTCTTGCACCGCTTCAGGAGCGTCCGTTCGTGATTGGGCGCTATTTCGAAGTTGGGGATGGCCTGATCGTACAGCTCGAGACTCTCGGAGAGGAGTTCTGCATGGTGGAATTTCTCGGCTAGGGATGCGACTTGAGCCCACACTGGGAGGCAGTCCATGGCGAAGGGCTTGCCTCCTAGTTGTGCTGCTACGGCTTTGATGAGGCGGAGGCTCTGAGCTCTTTGGCCCAGGTGCCATTTGGTCATTGCCAGGCTGGCTCTGATGCTCGCCACGCGGGTGTCCCTGGACCCTCGTGATTCTGATAGAAGGTAATTGCATTGGCTTTCGACGACTTCGGCTGAGGCGTATCTCCCTTGGTCCTTGTATACTCGTGCCAATATTTGTTTGCATTCGATGGCAAAATCCGAAGATGGGCCTCTGACCTTTTCGGCTGTCTGAATAGTAGTTGCCAGTGTACGCTCTGCTTCTTCGTTCATGCCTCGTCGCCTGTACAGGTCGCCCAGATCCCGCAGGCATTCGAGAGTCCAAGGGTGATTGCCTCCCAAGACTCTAGTCATGGCTTCAGCAACATCGATATAGATACTCTGCGCTTTCGACAATTTGCCTTGGCCGACGTGTATGGATGCGAGAGACATGCGTGCCCTTAGTAAGTGTAAGTCGTCTGGTCTCACTGACCTCGAATACTTCTCAAGTACCCAATTTTGTACCCTGATCGCTTTCTTGAATCTGCCCTGAACGCGTAGGGTCATTGCCCACTGGGATAGGCTAGCCAGATGAGCAATACTGTCAGACCCCAACTTGGCTTTGGTGACTTTCATGGACTGTAATAACAGTTTCTCTGCCTCATTGAATCTGGCGAGCTTAGAATATACGTAAGCTAGGTCATTCACACAGTGGTACAGATCTTCATTCCGTGGACCCAACAGTTCTTGAAATCCACGATAACATCTCTCAAGACAAGAAGCGCTCTCATGCCAATCTCTTTTCAGAGCAAGGCATCTTCCCCAAACAGAAAAGGCAACCAGCGTATCCCTGTGAGAATTCCCAAGTAGCTGCTCTAGTTTGAGAGCGGCAGATTCAGCAAGCTGGCAAGATTGAGGATCGTGATCTAGATATATCATAAGCTGGGCCAACACTGTCTGTAGGCACCAACGTTGAGGGAAATGGGTCGTGCCTCCACTAGCACAAAGGGTTTGGATATGTGGTATGTAATTTGTAGCAATTAATGTTCTTGTTTGGTCCCAAGGTCTGTATTGATACGAGTGAAATAGTTGAAGAGAAGCCCTGATTGCAATCTTGCTCCAATGTGTGAAAAGTTTCTTGGCTTTTAACCACTCACGAGTGAGTAGACGTACCAATCGGTGCACCTTATATATCGGCTCTCCTGCGCAGTCGGCGTCTTGTTTCCTGACAAAAGAAAAATTCTGAAGGGCGGCCATACCGTTTACGAAGGATGTCTTGGAACTTGTCAGCAGCAGCAATGATTTTGGTATGCTTGTGTGACTGAGACATGCCATGAATAACAGGAGATTGAAGGCAGGTTGATGATGATTCCGAAGCCTCTCAAAAGTATTCATCAGCGTCGTAATCACAGCGTTGTTCTGCCTGGGACATCGATTTTCATCTTCGAAATCTTGAAGCAGTAGTTGCAGAGCGTCTTTTTCCGCTTCCTCGAAGAGATCCAAGTAGTCTTGAGAGGTCAGATTGCTCATATTCATGTAAGAGGCTGCTTGCACGAGTGCGAGCGGTAGGTATGCAAGCTGCTCGACCAGCTGATTCGTTGCTACAAGGTTCTCCAAGGACCACGAATCCGATATTACGCTTTGCAACGTGGCAACTGCCTCGGTGGGACTCATCTCGCCAATCTCAATCGCTGCATAGCCGGCTAGATCGATGGCCATCTGCCGGTTGCGTGTTGTGGCGAGCAAGAATCCATTAGGAGGCATCGGCAACTGATCTTTCAAGACTGCTCGTGTATTGACCTGCCGCTGCATGGATTCCCTGGGCCGTACTGTATGGTAATCAATGTCATCCAACACTATTAGCCATTCGCCATCGAAAGCCTCGCAAAGATATCTATGGACGATCTCTCGGACATCAGCATGCTCATGCTTGTAACCTGGAATCCGTAGAAGACTTGCAAGCCCAAGGTATTCCTTCTCAAGGCTTGCAGTATCATTCGCTTGTAACCAGAAGACAGAAAGAGCCGGGTTCGTGGATCTGGCTCGATTGGCGACCTCCCATGCCAGTCGGGATTTGCCTGCTCCACCAAGCCCAAAAATAGCCGCTTTCCGCGGTCCGCCTTGGTTGAGCAGTTGTGCTTCGACCTCTTCGATCTTTGGCACCCGCCCGACGAATTTAGATGTTTGGTTGGACAGACCGTAACAGATTCCTGACAATTGAGTTACATGAGTCGTCCGCTGTTGCAGAATGGCTTTTGCGCAGCAGGCCGCTGTCGCAGCGGCGTACTTTTGCCAGACCTTGTTCTTGTGACAGTCCGAATAATCGCATATTGCTTTGACCACAATGCTTGGAAAGTATTCCCAGACTCCAGCTCCTTCCATCTCAAACGCGATTACATCGTGTTCTGCAGCAATTTGGTCGCGGCGAAGTCCAGACTTCATCACCCTATCTCCTGAGGCTATTTTGCCAAAGTGAACAACATGTCGTGGTTCGCCGAGCAGATCAAGACCGGCTCGCAAACGATCTCTTGGAATCAGCCTCTCTTCGTCACATTTAAGTTCATCACAAGTCTGCTTCTGCGCTGCCTCGCATGATGCATATGCGTCCCCCTCGCAAGTATCGCACTTGAAGCAGGATTGCAGAGCTTGGTGATTGTGAGCGTATGAGGACTCGTAAAGTCTATCAGCACTCGCTCCGAGATACTGAGACACTGCGCGTTTGGATTGAAGTTCTGCAAGGTGTTTCGCTAAATTGTCATGTACCTTGTCCTTGTAACGTGTTGTAGCCAATTTCGCCAACAATGCTCTCGTCTCGGGGTTTGCACGTCCCAGTGCATCCTCTAAAGTATCCTTGATTCTGAAAACTTCCGTGTATTCTCGACCGAAATCATACTGAACCAGCGCTGTACTGACAACAACGTCGCCCAAGATCATTTCCATGTCCGAATGTCTATTGAACGGTACACCGCCACAAATTCCAACCACCAAAGCCAGTTCTATGTTCTTGAAACTAAATTTCATATTTGATGCAAGGGCAGCGGCATTGACCTTGCCCATGCCGGAGGAATATGCAAGCACCACATTGTGTTCACCTACCACGCCTGTCGTGTACTCATTCAGATCTCCTTCTGCTTTTCCGTAGCGTCTTCCTTCATCTTCCCAGAACTTGTCAAACACGGCCTGTACCAAGTCGGCTTCGAGCGGCAGCGCGCAGATCAGAGCAATGTTGAAGCCGTCACGGCTGTGCGGGGCACGAGGAGACATGGAGTCGCACCACGACGTTCATGGAGGCAGAGACATAAGGTATTCTGGTTTCTAGTCAGTTCAGGAAATGTGTTCGAACGAGTAACAGCCATGCGCAGTCAACCTCGCACACCGGAACCAGCCAAGCCGACGACGAAGGTGGTTCTGGTTGTGGCGATGACCAAGCGAGGCTGACTTTCAGGCATAACGCAGACCAAGATGCCGGCTACTGCACAATCGTGCACGCCGCCGTCTGAGGCGCTTGAAGGACAGCATCATGATGTTGACGTTGTCATCCTCACGCATATAACGAGCAGTCTTGCAGTACCGCTATTGCAATGAGCAAGAGCGTCCCTTGATGAACAGCGTCGACTGAAGATCTGAGCTGCATACGATGTCACGTCAACAATGACTGGACGCGTCCGAGAACATTGGGCGAGGACGTTTTCGAACTCGGCATAAAATTGGGCCGAGACTGCCACGATCTACAATAACTGCGAAAAGTAAGGGACCATTCTACCAAGTGCCCCTTGAGATCTCGATATTTTCAAGTAAGAAGTACGAGTTTAAATAGGCGTCGAATGTACTTTAAACTCGTAGTATATCATACTTAGACCTATTAGAGTATTATACAAAGGCTTAACACTCTTACTTAGTATGGTCGTTGTATGCAGGGCTATGAAAATCGATGATCTAGTAACCAGTCTTTGGCAGAATGAACCCTTACTTTTCGCAGTTATTGTATGTGTGAAGGTGCCAAGGGCTCTCAATTTCAATGCTCCGGTCGTGAACAAACAACTTACATCGCTTTCAAAAAGAGACGTTCGCAATGTTTCTGTCGCCTCTGGTATACACCTACTGCTCTACAGTGTGAGTAGTGGGAGAAGAGGAAGACACTCACAATCTCCATTCTTAATAATGGGCATCTCTCTGCTTCAGACTCAGGTCAAGGTATATGATGAGACAGATAGGTCCTTCACATTACACATCTACACAACATGAATCGATGCGGCTGTAGATTCACCTTCGTAGGAGAGCATTCGTCCAATGAGAGGATGCTACCTATAACAATGATGTGTCCAAGAGCAGAAGGTTCGGCCTCGACAGAAACGTCCGATGATCCCTAATCATCAAATATATCAATATCACGTCCTCCATAACTCTCGAGTAGTGTCGCTGCCTCCTCGTGTTTGTACACATTGGCAATCCGATACGCGGTGGACCCGAATCTGTACCGGCGATTGACCTCAATTCCTTTCTGAGTGAGTATGATTTTCAACATGTCCACGTCTCCCGCTTTTGCCGCCTCAAAAAGGTGTTCATGCAATTTATCAATCCCCTCAAAACGATACTTATGCGATGTGGCACTGGTAGTGCATTCAGCTTCGGAGTTTTCGATTGAATTAGGCGGCTTCATGGTTGAAGATGAGGCTTCGTGCTTAGATTTCGTGGGCGAAGCATTGCTCCCGTCCTTCATGAGCTTGGACGAGTTCTGTAATTGACTGATTGCGTCGATATCAGAAGGACCTTTGCTTTCGTTTTCGTACTGCAGTAACGCTCTGACGATTTCGACTTGCTTGGTCTTGATGGCCTTCTTCAGCGGTGTGGTTCCCGAGCTATCTACTCGCATTAAAATGGGATCTTTGTGCTCAGCAAGAAAATCGATGAAGCTTAACATCCCCATTTTGATTGCCAGATGTAAGAGATCCTCCTTCTCGTCGATGTAGAACTTTAGATCGAAATTCTGATGCGACATGATGAGCTTTAGTGCATCTGCCCTGCCCTGCTCTAATGATAGTTTCAACGGTGTCCACCCTCGTTCGTCTCGAAAGTCTACAACCAGCTTGTCCTGCTTCAACAAGAGCTTCACGACTTCGGAAAAAGACTCTTTTAATGCCACCATCAGATGCATTCTAGATTTCCTGTTCTTTGGATTGACTTCAATGTCCTTTCTCTGTAGAAGAGCCTCGACCATGCCAATCCGGTTCTTCCTTACAGCAATTGCCAGAGCCGTTTCCTTATGGTCATTAGCCCTGTTGACTTTAGTATCCTCATGCGCAAGCAACAGTTTGACAATCTTCAGACGGTTGTTCTTTGCCGCCAGTATCAGTGCTGTATCAGATGACCTGTTTCTTTTATTAATGCGAATATCGGTTCGTTCCAGTAACAACTCGATAATTTCGACATGGCCAGCAACCGCGGCCAGCATCAAAGACGTCCAGTTGTCGTCAACTTTGTAATTAACATCAACGTCAGAGTGTCCCAGCAACAGCTTTACCACATCAGCATAACCATGCTTGGCCGCCATTATTAGCATTGCGTGTTTGTAAGAAGTGTCCAAGGTTGTGTTTATACTAGGCCTTGTCAACAACCAAGTCATAACCTTCTGTTGACTTCGACATGCACAGAGAGCTTCCTTCAGGACCTCGACCGACATTTCTGGCGATTCCCTGAGCACATGTTCTAATAAGCTCAGATTTCCCTTGTCGACTGCCCACTTGATCCATTTTTGCCGCAAGTCCAAGCGGGAATTCTCCTTCCCGACCAGCAAGTGCAGAACATTCGTGTGCCCGTTAGCAAGAGCAAGCTCGGCTGCATCGTAGCCCTGATAATTCGAGACCGAAAGATTGAGTTCTCCACAGGCCAGCAGAATTCTTACCACAGCTCTCTGTCCAGTACGAGCAGCCCACAGGATGGGATGTTCAGACTCCTTGCCAGTTATGGATCTTCGACCATCCCGGAGGAATGCCATGACTTGTGCGACGGCCTTATCGGAAAACCGAATTTCGGCAGGGAGTTGTTCAATCCTTTTTACATTGCGTATCCATTTTTCGGCGACATTCATGTTTTCCTCATCTTCTGCCACAAGACCAGCTAGAACGAGCCATCGATGGGAGCTTTCGAGACCCTCCAAAGGATGTGGCCGCTGAAGCGCAGTACGCATCGCTTGTAGCCAGTCATTGTCCGCATATGCATACAAAGCGCTGTTACCGTAATCAGCCAAACGCTTCTCATTTTTCTCGAAAAGGCTGTAAAGGTATAACCATTGCTCAAACTTGAACCGTTCGTTCAGGAATGGTACCTGAGGAAGCCCAAGCTGGGCAGCGGCTTCGCTGTGGGTGAGCACTCTGCGAGTCGCGTATTCCAGCAAAGGAAAAGATGCCACCAACCAAGCGCGGTAATTGTGAGAATCTAAACCTTTCTCTAGGTTCGCCATGGAAGACTTTCGTTTGTCGTCCTCTGAAGAGCTTCTTACAAACGATCGTTGGCAATATTCCCAGCAACCCATCTTGAGTCTTTCGTGACTGCGAGCTGGGAATGTATCAGGTGGAGCAAATGGAGGTTCACCCAAACCTTTTCCGTGGAGAAAGTATTCTCGGACTGATTCATGTATGAACTGAAACGTTCTGGCCTTTGTTCTGGTCTGCTCAAGCAGACCCTTAGATGTGTCCAGTATGAACTTGACCATATCTTCTTTGGTAATCTCCGTGTCATCCCACACTTTCACCGACTCTGGGTCAAGTTCAGATAGAATTGCAAAGTAAAGCTCCTCAAGTTTCAGCGGCCTTTTGGAGTAGAGCACCCATTGTATGCACAAACATGTTTCGTCAGAGCATTTCCCACCTCTGTTGAGAATGTCATGGAAGAGCGCCTCAATATCGCTTGGTACCTTCTTCAATTCCCTCTCTAGTGCATGGATCTTTCCACGTCGATATGCTTCGTTGAGAATGTCAACAACGAGCACTACCCAGAGGAAAATGCCTGAAGCTTTCTCAATGATGGTCTCCTGGATTTGTTGGACCTTCTGACTTTTACCTGCCTTGAGCTCGTGACGCAGATACTCTGCGATATCGTCATCATGTTCCTTCTGATGTTCCAGAGTAAGCGAGAGACTAGCTAGGATAGTGACTTCCGGATAATGTCGGCTCGAGAAGAGTACTCGAACCTGGGAACTAGCCTCAAGGGCCGCATTGCATACCTCTTCTAGAAACTTGACCATTTCCTGTACTTCCTTGTTGTCACACTCATCGAGGGCATCGATCATAAGAATGACCGAGCGTGATCCAAGCTTCTCAACACAGAAGCGAAGGAGCGTTTGCAAGTTGTTCAAAGTCCAGATTGGATTTCCAGATGCATCATACGTGACTATGTGCAGATCAAAGATACTCAACAGGTCAGGACATTGCATAAGCACTTGATACAGGAGTGACCGATACATTCCGACTGTCGTCTTCTCGATTGCTTCGCCACGAGCGTTGAAGAAGAATGCAGCAATTACATCAGCCGATCTTGCTTTTCTGACATGTGAAAACACAAGTTTCATGATAGTCGACTTGCCCGTTGCCGCCTTACCCTTGATCCACAAGAAGCCTTGATGCCCTTTCATTTTCTGAGTGTCCAACCAGTCCACAAACTCCGATCGACTGAGAAACCATTGACACGTCTCCTTGTGGGCGGCCTTGATGGAAAGGTGGCGAAATTCGAGCTGTTCGAATCGTAGTGACTCAAAAAGAAGACGTCTTTCCTCATGGCTCAGGGCCGAGCCAGCTAAGACTAATTGTGAGTCTGACTGAGTTGAGATTTGTCCAAATGACATGGAATCGACTGGTGTAAGGTCACTAGTTTCCCGAAATGTGCTTGTACGCGACAGCATTGGCGAACGAATTCCAAAGCTGTCCGATTGAGGATTTGACGACCTCCTCGCAGACGAGACACATTTTAAGACCTCTTTCGCACACACGGCTGCAGCGAACGCGGCAAAAGGTTGCCAATCCTTGTTCTTGTGAGAGTCTGCGTAGTCGCATATACCACGTATCACTAAGCAAGGGAAATTGTTCATGAGGCCTGCAGCTTCAGTCTCGAAGCAAAGGATGTTGCCGTACTCTTTACTCAAAGAGTCTCGTGTGGTACCATCTTTGATGACCTTGTCTCCCGACGCTATCAAGCCATAGTGTAGCACTATGTCGCTGTTTTCTCGGGGTGGACGAGGTACGATGCGTTCTGAGGAGCATGCCGCACAGGTGTGGCCTGGAACATGGTCATAAGATGACTCAAAAAGGACATCATTGCTTGGAACAGGCCTCTTAAATCTGACCGGGTTCGTAGAGGCGCTCGACGTGAGTAGGGAGCCAATCCCACTAGTACCACTGTTGACATTGGATCTCAACTTTGTGACTGCTGTGAGAAGCTCCTGAGGCGGTCGGTTCAAGGATCCCGATGGAGTGCGCTGTCCTCCACGACCCATCTTGCCTTTGTCGTAGTGGACGACACCTCCATACTCACCCTGTGGCTGGCTAACGACAACATCACCAAGACGTATGTCTGACGTAGAGCTGGGCACACCACCTCCAACACCTACCATCACCCAATCTCGGATATCCGGAAATAAAGCTCGCAGGCGCTCTGCCGTCACTGCTGCCGCACCTATGCCGTATTCACCTGCAGGGGGACAGGCTATGACCACATTGTGTCCGCTGACGCGACCTAGAATGCATGCTGCCGCTTCATCGATGTCTTCGTACTCTTCATCCAGCACTACTCTTGCTGCATCGACCTCAACCTGAATAGCGCAAATCCACCCGATTCTGAAGTCCTGTGTTCCTAGACGTTTGCGCTTGAGCATGACGGTGCGCTAAACCAGCTGTTGACGACATAGTTTCGCGTTCGAAGTAAGGGGAGGCTGCTTGACGTTGAGCAGCTTAGGTGAGATTTGACCAGCGAGTGGTGGTTACGATGCGCGAGAATGATTGACTTCTTCGACGAGCGCGTGCAATACAACGACAACTGAACGCATACTGCATTGCAAGATGACTCAAAATGTATCCAACAGCAGTCTGCCGGTAAGTCAGCCTTGTCAGTTGCATGGATGGTGAAGGACTGTGATGTGAAACATGCTGGGTAGACTGAACATCATTGGCCGATAAGGTGACTTCGCCTGGCGGGCGGTTAGTCCCTGCTCCTGCGCCTTTTGCCCTCTGCAGGAACCCTTCCACCCCCGTTCTTTAGTGGCGGGATACACTCCATACTGCCGTCATGACCATGCGCAGGTCTCTGGCAGTCAAGCTATAATGAACACCTCGTGCCCTTAACGTGCTTTAAGTCAATCTGCTGATGTACCGAACCACCAGCGCGTTCTTAGGTGCAGCAGCCGACGGATGAACTGGACAGTGAGTAGTTATTTTGGATCTCCAAGAAAGGAAAGAACAGCAATACAGACAGAAGTCTGAAGTCTGAAGTCTTCTAAATTATCGCTTGTTTCGACAACGTATTAGGCTCTGAAAACTCTACAAGTGAGGTTTGCGAATCTTGTATCAGATTGGCAAACCGAACAAGAGATGAAGATGTTCTGCTCCCGGACAGCAAAAGCATATATGCATTATCATCGATGACCAGTTTTTGCTGTATATCATCTCAATGGCGTCTGCACAGCTGCCGAATTGCTTCTAGGCCGCATGCGGACTCTGACGCCTTTGCTGCACTTCACAGGCTTGCCTACAAAACAATCTCGCGCGTGGTCTATATCTCTTTCGCGCAATGTATCGAACAAGTTAAATTCATACCGATGAATGAGATTGGCTGCGATAATGTGAAGCTCAGCATAGGCAAGACTATACGCACATTAGCTAACACCTCCATCGGAGTTCTCAGAAGCTTACTTCAATCCCAAACAATTCCTTGTACCACGTGAGAATGGGACAAAGTACTTTCTAGCTTTGGCGACTTCCTCACCCTCTCCAAGCCATCGTTCTGGCTTGAACATATGTGGATCTTCAAAGCACCGGAAATCATGGAGCATGCTAGACGGTGACATGCTGAAAGGTGTCTTGATATCGATTAGCCAACGTTCCATGTTGAGCTTGATTGTTGAACTTACACCTGGAGGAATGATCCATTCACCGTACAGGACTTCCTGTTGAGGAGACACCAGAGGTAATCGAGTAGATATCACAGCTTCGATCCGCAGCGTTTCCTTTATTACAGCGCTCTTTGAGCCTGTCAGCACCCTTTGAGACCAGGAGAGATATATACTTACAAACCAGGGAAGAGCTTCAATCTCGCGAAGGCCTAGTCCTTGGCCTTTTTCTACAATACTTTGCAGCTCGATCTGAACCTGCTTCAGAACAGACGCATTTGACAGTAAGTGGAAGAAGACAGCACTTGCGGCCCTCGCTACGGTCTCACCGCCGGCGACGATAAGTTCGAAGCCTTCATCCACCAGTCTTTCATACGTTTTCTCGTGGTGGGGCAGGTTGCTATTGAGAATCGCTTCGAAGACATTTTTCGACTCCGATCTTGCCTTCTCTTCGTCTCCGATCTTCAGTATCATGTTCTTTGCAACCTTGGCCATGGTCTGGAACATGTCAGCTTGAGTGGCTACTGGGCCGAAGACCACTTACTTTGTGAAGCTCCATCAGCCGGCCAAGGTCTGGCCAGACGATATTGAGAAACCAAACAGGAATGTACTTGGCTAACCCAATACAAGAGGGAAATTGCTTGCCCACAGGCGTCAGATCCTCCAATGAATAGATCGTGTCTCGCCATTTCTGCTGCTTTTCGATGTCCAATAACAACTCTTCGTGCGGCGATGTGCCTAGCGCAAAGTCGCATATCACGTCTGTTCCGAACGCAAGAAGAGACGTGCGAAGCTCAACCACACCTTGCTCATCTCGCACAGCTTGCTGCTCTAGGGACTGACAGAGCTTCTCGATCTTAGAATTCAACATAGGTTCCATCGTGCGAACAGACTGCTTCGAGAAGAAATGAGAAATCGCGTTGCGTCGAAGACGATGCTTGTCGCAATTCGATGTCCCGAAGACTAGGTGTCATTTGTCAGGTATGTCCCTCAACGTCAGTCGTTCTGTATCAGTTGTCGCTTACCTCCTAGCGAAGTTCCTGCCATCTTTGCTGCCGACTCGTACTTTTCTCGTATCTGTGCCAGAGACATCAGCACTCAAATCTACTGCAACCACAGCCATCGACACCGATTGACCTACCTGCCCACCTTGTCCAGTATAGACTTCAAACCAGTCTGGATCATCGATATGGACTTCATTCGGAGTGATTCGCACAATGGGACCTTTCAGATCTTGATGTCAATCACCGGTTTTCGACCTTCCGGAGTGCATCACGATCACCTACCATACTTCTCATGCATCCGCTTCAAATCTTTGAAATACTGCCCACCGCCTTGGTACACTGCATCATAGTAGAACTCATACCAGTACGTGGCAGCCGCCGCCTTTGGACCAGGAAATCCTCGCAACGGGTGGAAGAACACCCTGTACACTGCAAGTGCACACGCGCACAGCACACCAAGAAGCCACACAACCACGACACCTCGCAAGACACCCGCCCACGACACCGACAACACCGATATCAAAGAGTTCCCCAACATGTTGTGCGCTCGTCCTCGTCACAAACAACAACAGCACACAGAAACTGATTCCAATTCTCAAAACTCAAGTCTCTCAGCGGGAACGTGTCAGCAACGACGCAATCTCACTCAAACACCAGCCACAAAGACAATATCACACAGACGAACTTGTTCCAATATCAACCTCCACGAAAAACAGCCGACGCACCCACCTTTCACCAAAATTCCCATCTGGACCATTTTCCTTTTCCATCGACCCAGAACCAAACGCACGGAAAAGCCCAGCAGCACAAGAACCAACGACGATACCAAATCCGCAGGACGCCGTGCGCACGACCGATCCACATCGACGGACACCCAGGTTCCTTCGGGGCGGGAAGGCCGATGGCGACAGCACACACACGTGCCTGCGGCCGCAGTGGCCACCGCAGTCGAGGGCGTGTTGCTTATTCCTTCTCGACTGTTGCTTGTTTGGGCCACGGACTAAGCAGAAGCATTTTATGGATTGAGTCAATAGATTTGATTACAAGGTATTGCTACAGTAAAGATTTTCTAATAGGCACAGGCGACGCTCTCGCTAGTGCGTCGCGCGTGAAATGTCAAAATGAGGTATCTCTAAGAGAACTATCGTGTATCATCGCGGCCCCGCTCAAAGGGGTTTGATTGGTCGTAGATTTTCAAACATTGCCGTCGTCACCGTGATGTCCGTTCAGACTTCGCCGGAGGTTTACACAACATTTGATGGCTCAGCTTCCTCCGAGTGCGTGTCGAAGTCTCTCTGTACAGCCACCTGGCCTTCTGGGACAGGTGCCTCATCCTTGGGCACGTGACGAGCAGAGCTTCTGTATCCTGATCCACGTTGACCAGTTGGATAGTCGAATGGCAATGGAGCGCGCTCCCATTGCGTCTGCTCCGACATGCTTGTCTGCTCGGAATCGAGCGTCTTGGTTGCAGATCGGTTAGTGCTTCGTCTAGAGCTAAGAAGAGATTGGAAGGAGATGTTGGAGAACAACTCTTTCGGAATGAGGATGTCGAAGCTCCTGCGGCACTTTGGTAGATTGGCAACCCAGATGGCAACTGCTGGCTCGAGAGTCGCCCAGACAAGGGATTCCGTGACGATATCGAAGACACCCTCCAGGGTAACGACCATTCGCATGATACCAGTGACAATATCGCTGAATCTGTTAGTTCTTTTGCAGAATACTGAAGTGAGGTGGACTTACAATAGACCGATAGCAAAGAGCAAAGTCAACCCAATCTTTTGCTTAAGTGGCATTTGCAGCTTCCAAATTCTTGGCATTGGCGTGATGAAGATAATCAAATCAAGAATCAGACCGTAGATGACAATACCGAGCAGGGATGCAAGCTCGTCTCCACAGACAGCGCCTGGAATATCTCTGTCCCAGTTGGCAGCGTATGGTCGGCACATGGCAAAGGCTTGAATGATGGTGTAAATCGTCCAGCAGGCAACGAGGCCCAACGTCACACGACAAATCCATTTCATCCATCTCGTGAACTGGAAGATTTGCATCTCAAGGCACACGATTGATGCTCTCGTTCCGCCCATGGTGAGACCATAGAAGAGTTGAACGACAGTGGTGAGTTTGTCGAAGTATTCAGTTTCTGCATCTGTCGTCTTGTCTTTTGGCTTGCCGGCTCCGCCATCAAGGACCACTGTGCCTTGTCAGTTATGTTCATTCCAAAACTATCGATCGACTCACTAAGATACACGATCACTATCTGACCAATGTTGAAAAACATGGCGAGATATGCAAGGATGTCATCGGATTGAGGCTTTGTACGTCGAGCATGTCCAGCAAGCGCTCTGAGGAGAGTTGATGAGATTGCAATAGCCGAAAACACGGTGTTGATGCATATTAGCATCACCTGATCCCCGTACATCTTGATGATTTTCCTTCGAATTGTTTCACGGCGTAATGGTAATGCAGTTTATCAGATCAAATTGCGCCTCGCGGCGATGGTGCATAACAGGTCACCAGAAACACAAACATCTAGAAGAGCGGGAGAGAAGGTCTTAAGAGGTTCGCGGCCTCCAAACGGGCCATAACAGAAGAAAGAAACTGCCAAATGCCATTTCGACGCCAGAGCGATTTGTTCTACCTGCTACCAGCCTGTACGACAGTAGCAATGGTGGGTCATGCACCCGTAGCACTGCTAGAGCTGGCCTGCAACCGAAGCAGTGGATAACACATTACCTGGGGCCCGGGACAGGCTGTGAGTCGTGCAAGTTTCTCAAAGTGGTCACGTCAACCAGGCCTCAACAGGCGATGAGTAAAACGCGTCGAAGTGAAGCCATATATCCGGGGGCCGTAACCCGCCGTATGGAGCGCTGATCTACCAGTGGCCAAAGCAGTTGTGTCATTCAGGGGAATTGTGAAACCAATCGAAGGCCGAGATGAACTTAGCCCTAGACCTCAACGCCATCAGTGCGAATCAAAATACCAAAAAGAACGGTTATTGACGCTTGTACACAGGCAGGTGGACGAAGGATGATGCAAGTTCGCACAAGGATCTGACGTTAGCAGACGTCGATCATGGTTCCAGGGGCGCTTACCCGTTTTGAGCGGAAGACGTGCCGCTTCGCTCCAGCAGCTCGGGAGCGATTCAGCTCTCCATCGGCCTGCCTTTTCCGTAATGCCTGCGACACGCCCGGGAGCAAAGAAACAGGTGAAGTTCACTCTCGACGAATATCAAAGTTTCAAGATTTGCAGTGCGTCCGTCAAGCTCGCGAATCGCGTAGCAGAGAAAAGGTAAATCTACACAATGGCCGTACTAATTGGACATGTTGAGCAGCATTTTCCTTATCGAAGAGATGAGTGACGACGCCAATTCTTCCCACGGTAGATTTGTAGCCCATGGCAAGTTCTGGAAGGTGTCTCTTCTGCCACGCCAGCGAGTGAAAGTCAGGTTAATATGTGCGAACTGATGCCATCAAGGCGTCGATGGTCACCAGACTGTTGAGACTCGCCTGAGATGGACATTCCACAGAGGTTGTGCCCAAACCTTCCTTGCCTTGTGATACTGCTTTTCGCGTGTATCTTGGTGTATGGAATATCATTGGCAGTGTACCGACTGACCTTGCACCCTCTTGCTACTTTCCCTGGACCAAGACTGGCAGCTGCCACACAATGGTACGAGTTCTACTACGATGTTATCAAACGCCCGGGAGGGCAGTACTATTTCGAGGTGGAAAAAATGCATGAGAGATTTGGTCAGTTGTTCTGATGAGGAAACAGCTCTGTGTTGCAAGACATGTATGCTGATGACAATCCGCAGGTCCAATAGTACGAGTAACTCCCAATGAGGTGCACATCAAGGATGCAGAATACCACCACATTCTATATGCTCCGGGGGCGAGAAGGCACAAATCACCTGCTATGGCAAGAATGTTAGGTACTCCCAAAAGTTGTAAGTGAAGCATGAATCAATCATGAGATGAGCTCGTTCTTCTAACTGATCATCCTCATTATAGCATTCGGCACGATCGGCCATGACTTACACAAATCCCGACGCGCTCCCAATGGTGTGATGTTCTCTCACAAGGCCATACATGGACCTGCTCAAGAGATCCTGTGTCCCGAGATCGACAATCTAAGCACGATCTTCAGGAACATGTACACCACAGGCGAGCATCGACCTGTGCGAGCCCTTTACCTGGGATTGGCTAGTGTTTTCACCTCCCAATACTTTATTGATTCTCGACTCAACTATCTCGACGATCAGAAGGAGCTGAGAGAGTGGTATCTTGCTGTGGAAGCCTTGACCAAAGGAACACCTTTACTCAGACAGATGCCTTGGCTGACGGAAATGACAATGAATCTGCCGCGATGGATCCAGAACGCCTTGTCTCCTCACTTGGCCAGGACTCTGGCTCTGCATGACCTGATGCGACTAAAAGCCCAAGAATTCATGAACTCATCAGCCCGGAATGAGGAAACCTTGAAGGCGGCCAAGAAGACTCAGCTCCCGAAGACCATTTTTCATGCTATTCAACGACACCCTTCGCCTATGGAAGAGAAGTCAATGGATCGACTTTGGCAAGAAGCTTTCAGCCTGTTCATTGGAGGTCTCGATACGACGTCTCGAACTATGACAGCTGCCACTTACTATCTTCTTGCTCATCCGGATCACCTCAAGGCTTTGACTGATGAACTTGACCAGATTATGCCTAATCCTCAAATTCAGCCAGAATACAAGGTACTGGAGCATCTACCATTCCTGACAGCTGTGATCAAGGAGACTCTCCGATGCATGCAATTAGTCACTGGTCGCATCCCAGTCGTATGTGAAGAGCCAATGACCTATCAACAGTACACCATCCCTCCTGGACATTGCATCAGTATGACCATCACGGACATTCTGAAGGATCCTGCAATATTTGCGAATCCTGAGATCTTCGATCCCTCTCGTTGGTTAGATTCTACTGGCGACCTTCACTCAGACCTGGATGAGTACTTCGTGGCCTTCGGTCGAGGACCACGTGCTTGTGTAGCACAAACTGGGGCTTGGGCCCTCATGTACCGAGCCCTGTCTGGTATATTCAGACGCTTCGAGATGGAACTCTATGATTTCGATTATGACCGTGATTTCAAGATGGCTTCGGACTGCTTCTTTGGCGACCCTGGACCGGAAGGGAGGGGAATTCGAATCAAAGTTACCGGCATCCGGGATCGAGAACCCGAATAGAAGTAGCACAAATGCTCAAGAGCGAGCATCAGTAGACAGCTGTGTTGCTAGATTTAGTTCTTAGCGTCCTCCCCGAGCACGCAAGCATTATCGCAATCATTTAATGCAAGAAGCAGTAGTAGTAATGTGACTTCTCACTTCGGTCCTCTGACTTGGGACATGAAATTTCTATGCAAAACACTTCATGCGAAGTTGATCCTCAGAATCGCTCAGACTGCCTCCCAAAAAGTCAAAAAACGCCAAAAGAGTCCATTCACACCGTGGCAATCAACAATATCAGTGAAGCACGTCGCGTCTAGGAAAGAGTAATCAAGGTTTCCCCAACCTGATCTCCCAAATATCTTCCAGTCCTCAAGCTGTAAACTGTTAGCAAGAACTGCCATCCAGCTGGTGTAACATCAAACTTACCTCCAGAACAGATTACCGGTGGAGATGATCTTGCACCCTTCTATGAAATCTTCCAGCTGACGGTGACGTTCCGTACCTTCGTCCACTTGCTCATACAACCTTGCTGCAGCCAGATCAAACTCATGCTTTGCCTCTTCCAGCATGCTTGACGCTTCTGTCATGGCGATATCAAGATCTCGTGTTTGCAGCCAAAGCAATGGGACTAAGTTGTCAGAAGCACCATCCGCAATCTCCTTCTTCAATGAGACAATGTCATTGACAATGGATACGAGGATGTTTGTACAATCCCAGATTGTCCTCATGTCTGGACTATAAGACAACTTAGTCGGAAGGCAGATATTCTGAGAGACTTCGAAGACCGCAACACCACAGCCAACGGCACTGGTGCCCATGCGACATTCCATATACTCCTCGACGGAAGGCACCATGGCACCCAGTCGACGGCGCTGCTCAACCTCGGATGCTTTTATGAAGAGGAGGATCTCATCGTAGAGGTGTTGGCGTTGACCTGTGATGTCAGTATACAACCATACGAACACATATGAGGCTACTCACTGATGGTACAGATCTCTCTGAGATCGACAGCAATTGTTTCAAAGCTGTAGATCAGAACATTCGAAGGATTCGGTACAGAGACTTTCTTTTGCAGACCCAGTGCGTGTCTCACGAATTCAAGTGTCTCTCTGCGATAGACCTGGGCTTTAGCAAGGTTGGTTGACAGATCTCCAGCATAGGCATCGATTTCGTCATCCCACAAGAACAGCCATATCGAGAACAATGTCATGCAGCGGAGAGTTCTTGCATCAGCTCTTGGCCACCAATACGCCCCGAAGAGTCCAAAGTCAGCACTTTGGATCTTAGGAAACACTTTTGCGGCTTGCTCAGGTGTCATTCTCTTGGAAAGAATCCATTTGAGCTGCCCGTCCACTTCTTCTCTGAGCCAAGCAAGTTTCGGATTGATATCAGCAGGCCAGTCAGAGAATATGTTCGCCATGTCTGGCATCATGAAATTCTGACCTCGCAAGGCATCGACGATATCTGAGCGTTCCATCTTCAACACTGATGTGATCAAATCTGGAGAAAATGACTGGGTTCAGAGAAAGCAAAGAAGATGGAACAGATCAGTAGATACCAAAGGAGCAGGCGCTAAAGAATGTTTTATCATCATTTCAACCTTCCAAAGCGGGATTAATCCTTTCATAGAAACACATCACTCGAGCAAGAAGTTAGCAACGAACGCTACCTGTTTTGCCATTCCCCAGGTACCGATGACCGCACGGCGCACTCGTTAACCCACGAAACTTTCATTCTGATGCATTTGCCGCCCTATGAGAAAACGAGTATGATCATGGTGCAGCACCACACTATCTCTGACTGGCTAGCAAGGGAGTGTACCCTAGCTAATGGCAAGATAGGGAAAGAACAAACCTCACTGCGACGATGCACATGCAATGGGGCCACCCAGCTGTGATGTCAAACGATCAACGAAGTCAAGTTTGTGACGTGAGTGATACCAGTCACTAGATTGCGATGATGGGTATCTTCAGATCGCGATGCATAGGATGCCATTGAAGCATGGGTATGGAGGCGAATAGTTGAAATAGGATCTCGACGGATATGTCTAGACGGTTGTTCTTAAGTCACAGTTAAGAAAGAACAATTGAGAGAAGTATGCATGGAAGCTTTAGAAGTCTTGCCGCTATAACGACGAGAGCAAAAACTGGCCTATCAACGTCGGAGCCTATACGCTTTGTCAGTTTAGATCTAGCGTACTGGTTTCGGAGGCCTTCAACGCGCGAAGAGTCCAACGCGGCAGTTGATCAGCCGGGAAACCCTTTGTTTCAAAAAGCAAGTACGTTCGCTTCCTGCTTTTGTTGTACATCGCATTGCTCTCGTACATATGGCGCTGAGATGACCCTGTCATGGACCACCCATCTAAAGCCAATCATTACATCGGTCGGACTGGGCGGAAGTGGCACAGAGCTCCAGGTAGAGCAGGTGTCCGTCTTCTTTGTGCTTGTTCGCGCGCATTACTCCACCATCGACCCTTTATGCCTGACGTCCACCCTGCGTGACATACGTTTGTGCCGCCAGCTCAGACCCAACAGGAGGAGCAGTAGCAAACAGAGTGTGACAGACTGACTCAACCTTCAATGTCGAACGCGTCACTCGGAAACATTGTTTCGCACGCAAGGCTTTTCTCCCAAGACTTCTAGCTGATATAAACTCGATCCTTCGTAAAATCCAGCGTCAATCATTTACTTTCCCTAATCCAGTCCTACTTGCCGATATTTCACACTATCCATCATGATTTTTGCAAATACCAGAAACTTTGACTACATCATCGCTGGCGGTGGACATGCAGGATGTGTCCTTGCTAGTCGATTATCACAGAAATTCCCAGACTGCACAATTGCCCTGGTAGAGGCAGGAAAGGATGCTCACGATAACCCATTGGTGCAGTCTTCATACGGTGCTCCTAAACTCCATGGCACAGAGTTACAATGGAATGATATGACCGCTCCTCAACCCGGTGCTGACAACCGTCCAATTTACCATGGAGGTGGAAAGATGCTTTCATGTGGTACCGCTGCGAACTACGCGTAAGTAGAGCATTTCGCTATTGACAGCCTTGTGCTTACATAACACATAGAACTTGGGTTCGAGGCCACGCGACGTGTTATGACGAATGGGCAAAGCTCGTTGGAGATGAGCGATGGAGCTACAACAGCCTACTGCCTTGCTTCAAGCGAACCGAGACTCACAGCGTAAAGCAAGAGGACTGTCCCAACCCAGAAGCTCATGGCTTCGATGGTCCAATCCATGTTGTATGTCCTCGAAAGAACTGTCAGTGAGAAACAATCATGTACTGATAAAGTCACTATAGGTTCGAGCACCAAAGTATCCTCTTGGTCCACTACTTCTGGAAGCCACTCAACAGGCAGGTCACAAAGCTATTCCGGACATCAACGGAGGTCAACCAATCGGTGTCGCTCGGTGGAATCATAACTGGAAGAACAAGGATGGTACCTATTACCGTCAGCCAGCTGGACAGGAGTATGACCTCAGCAGAGTCAATGTCATCACCGAGACCTTCGTGCATAAGATCATCATCGAAACAGACCCGGAAACCGGCAAACCGAAAGCTACTGGTATTGATGTTGGGAACGATCGAGTTCTTCATGCCAACAGAGAAGTTATCGTCTCTTGCGGTGGCCTACGAACACCCCAGGTCCTGATGCTGTCCGGTCTTGGTCCAGCAGCACAATTGCAATCTCACGGCATTGCCCCAATCCTTGATTTGCCAGAAGTTGGCGCCAATCTCCATGATCACTGCTCTGCCATGCTATTCTGGAAGTTGAAACACCCCGAGAAAGGCCTGGCTATTGGCCATCCAAATTTCGACCCACAGGGAATGGCACCCAGCGAGCTCCTACTCACCGGCACTATTCCTTCGTCCGTTCTCTCAAAGGCCATGACCACCGATGGTTCTACAGACCCTTCGAATTCTCACCTATCTATTCCTCGGGCTCACTATGAGATGACGTTTGGCTACTTTGCAGCCGGCGCACCTCCAGGTGTCCTCCCTCTGGACGGCAGCATCGTCACAACTGGCATCTCGAACTGGCTACCCACCTCAAGAGGTTCGATTACCTTGAAGTCGGGTGAAGTTACCGACGCCCCAATCATTGATCCACAATACCTCATGACCGAGCACGACAGGTGTATCATGCGTGAGGCAATCCGAGAGCTGATGCGTATCATGGACACACCAGCTGCCAAGGAGGAAGTTGAATGCATGTTCCAGCTTCCAGGCACAAACATCACTCTGGACAGTCCAGACCAGGATATCGACGACCGCGTGAAGAAGACTTGTATCACATGGTTCCATCCCGGTGGTACGGCCGCCATGGGCAAGGTCGTGGACAGTGAGTGCAAGGTTTATGGTGTTGAGGGTCTGAGAGTAGTCGACGCCAGTATCCTGCCGCAGCCTATGAGTGCGCATTATCAAGGTATGTTTCATCCATTCTATATTCGTCACGAGAAACAACGATACTGACTCGTTGAAAGTTCCCGTATACGCTATAGCCGAGCGAGCAGCAGAGATCATTGCCGGCGAGGTCTGAATCACGTCTTAATACTAATCAGGGCTATTTTTGACTTATCTCGTCTTCAGACCATAGAATTTGTATACTGGACCGGTGGCGTTGAAGAATCACTTGGACTGTTGGGCGGGGTTTCTAAATGATTGTACGATAGATCGCTACTGCAACGAACACGGTAGTAAAACAGCCCAACGTGTTAATGACAAATCGCTTGGATGATTCATGTTTTATGTTGAAAGATGCGCGAAATCTCGTGGTAGTGCTGTAGCATATGCTTATTCACTATGTGTACATGACATGTCTCACGATCCGATGCAGGCAGACGCGTTCACGCGTGATATTGAATTGCACCACTCTTAGCCTACCACATATACTACTTAGCCTGTAACCATCACATACAAGGTTGTCAATACACGAGCTATCATAAGGTAAGTCTTGAGGGAGTGTCTGTTGACGAGTGCAACTCTAACATGAAAGCAAGCAAGACTTTGTCTCATGAACTCATCATATCTTCATTGATTGTTTATGTGTATCTTTGTATGTATGGTATGTACCCTGGATACCATGAGTGTAATCTGCCGTCTCAACCATTTCATGCCATGCTGGAAAGTATGATATCGCTAAACAACAACGCTGTACATACTCCTTCGTTGACAATATTCGTTAGATCGTCCCAATGTGCGCAACACCATATCAGATCAGCCTTCATTCAGATATCCATCTCATTTTTCAGTCATCTATGCGCCCTTGCCGGACGTCCAAGTTCTGAAAAGCGTCCCCATCCTTGAGAGTCTTCTGTCATCGAGCTCGATACCATCATCACCAATGCCCAACTCTACGTCAGCATGATGCATCTCATCGGGCGCCCACGTCTTCGCCCGGTCGCTCAACTTCTTCTTACTCTTTTGGTACACCCAGACTTGCACGGCGATCCAAACTAGAATCGTAATGATGGTCAAGGGCACGGCGACGGCCCAGAAGATCCAGAACTCACTTGTCATGCTCCATGCTTCACCGTCTTGGTAGTTGAAGAAGGACATGCCGAAGAGAGTGGCGACAAAGGTGGCGGGGAGGAAAACAAGAGTAACAACCGCGATCGTACGCATGGCGGCTGAGTCCCGCGACGCCGACTTGGAAAGTTGAATTGTTGTGTCGGAGTCTCGTTGAGTGACGAGATTGAGAGCCTACGGGAGATTGTCAGTAAGTGTCGACGACATAGACTCAGGACACATGACTGGTGAAGATGCTTACCAGGTGGATCTCATTCTGCAGCCGACTCTCGTTCGATCGTGACCGGCGTTGGAAGTTCTGCAAGAGCCGGCACCAGAAATCGAAATGTTTGTGCATCAGCGCGCTATTCGTGGCTACTGCTGAGGGAGACGTGGTTGCGTTCAAGCGAGAGCGGTCGAGCTGTGTCAAGGAGTCGACGGCTACTTCGAGGATTTCGGTCGTGTGGATTGCATGCCGCAGAACTTCGTGCATGATCTCGAATTTGTACTGGCCGTCGAAACGTTTCTGCCACACACCGTTGTCAGTGTGTGCTCAGTCTGGCGATGGTACTCTTAAATGGCGGCAACAACTCACCTTTTCAACCCTCCTCACTATCTTCGAGATTGCCCATACGCTTTCGTCGTACAGCCTCACAATCTCCTGCATCAACGACGCGGCGATTCGCTGACCGTTACTTGTAAATCTGGAATCCTGACCGGCCTTTCTCAAAGCCACTGCGAAAGTCGCGTGAAAATCTTGCGGGACGCCGAAACAGATGATCGATATCGAACCGTTCTGATGTTGCCGCATTGTGATGCTGATCTCGACCCATTCGTACTCGATCGTTTGGGTTTTCAATTTTGGCTCTTCCACGAGGTCTACCATCTTGACCAGAAAACGAAGGTGTTTAACTGCACAGTTATCTGTCAGCTGGTGCCTCAAGCAGTTTTGAACCATGTCGGTTGTACGTACCAGTCCTCTCAGTACTCAAACCCTCGTCGAGCACAGCTTCCTCTGCGTACCCATTGGAAAGGACGACTGCATCGCGAAACATGTATTCTGACCAGCCCCACTGGTCGACAAGATGTTGTCGACACTCTTTGCATTTGGCGTGCTGGTCTTTCTCCTCTTCATCTTTCTCATGAACGAAACTGCAAAGCGTCAGTGTGTGTCTCGAATGACATTGCACAGCACGTAGCTGTACGTAAGAGCCAAACACTTACATCAACCTTGAGACGCCTGGATCTTGCGGCTGCAGATCACGTCAAGTCAGCGAATGGTCGGTATGGTGCCGCCAACCAAGTCAACGGCTTGCCTTTCGACATACCTCTCTGAGAATGTCGTGCAAAAGTGCTCTTCTCGAATCAAGATGCTTGTCATGATCTACACGGTCAGAATCAGCGCTCACATTCGTCCCTCACCGGATAGCGTCGACTTACTGTAATCGATTCTCTCCGCCTCGATTCTATTCACATCGAGCACCATGGTTGGTGTAGTAGTCTGTTAATCGAACACGCTCAAAGCCCACGGCAAATCAACCTCACTCGGGGCACAGACAAGGTATACTCTACAGCAACACGAAGAACAATGAAAGAGAAGATGAGCAGGCAGACTTTCGAAGGGGAAAGCGAATTTTGTCTTCTCATCAGCCTGACCGAGGGTCGTTGCCCGAGTTGAAAGCATGGTGGCGGTGCAGACGCCTGGCGGCTGTTGTGAAGCTCACAGAGCTGCGTGAACCCTGCATGTGTTTAAGGCAGATTGACGGGCGGTGCTGCTTAGTGGTGATCAGCCACATTAACCGCCAATGCCTTTTGGTTAAACGGTGAGTGAACGCACGCGCTGACGTGGGACGCCTAACCCCTTGACGCTTTCGTGTGTGACCAGGACGTTTCACGTGTCGAACTGCAATGCTCTTGCAAGTCTGTGAGTGATGATGCAACAGCAGGTCTCTCATCCCGTTTAAATCATGATGAGAAGGCCCAGATTCGGCCGACATTTGGCACAGATTTCTCTGCCTGCTACCGACACCAACGTTTTGGGTGGTGCTCGGGAAAAACAGAGCTCTCATCGGCCGATCGGGTGTCTGAAAACCCGTCGGCGCCGTACTTTTGGCATTTTCAAGCCAAATGATAGGCTCTCGCAAGCCATCCCAGCCCTAAGTTAGCTTCGAGAGCTTCGATACCTGTCATTCAACGATAGAGTTTGACAGTGGTTCCGCGACCTTGATCAAACTGCTCCTACGGTTGCAGCAATGCTATTCACACAAGGAGGATCGTGAAGAAGCATTATATAAACAAGCAGACCGCCATGCTGTAGTCTCTTCACGGACAACGAGCTCAAACCAATTTTGACAACCACCTCCCGTCACAACACTCACAGCACACACTTCATCATGCGCGTCCTAATAAGCGGAGGAGGTATCGCCGGCCCAGCACTCGCCTGGTGGCTCGCAAAGATCGGAGCACAGGTGACCATCTTCGAGAAAGCCCCTCGTCTCCTTCCTCATGGCCAAAGCATCGACATCGAAGGCACAGCACGCAAGGTCGTCCGACTGATGGGCCTCATGGACGAAATTCGAAAACACAACACAGGCGAAAAGGGCTCGCAATTCATCGACCCCAACGGCAAACCCTTCGCGGTATTCCCCGTCAACCAAGCCGGGGGTGCGAGCCCATCATCCGAATTCGAAATCCTGCGCGGCGACCTGGCGAAGGTCTTCTACGAATCGACGAAAGACGACCCGAACGTCTCGTACGTCTTCGGCACGACCATCAAGCGCATCATCCGCAACGACGAGAAATCCGTGCAGATCGAGTCGAGCACGGGCGAAGTGTCAGAATACGACGTCCTCGTCGCCGCCGACGGCCAGTGGTCCAAAACCCGCCGGTCCGTCTTCCCACCCGAGTCCACAACGGTGGTCGACAAGGGGATGTACTGCGTGTACTTCACCGTCCCGCGCGCGCCCACCGACACGCAACTCTGGGAGATCTACCACTCGCTCAACTCACGGATCATCACGCTCCGCCCGGACCCGCACGGCGGCACGCGCGCCATGTTCACCAAGATGCCGTGCAGTCCGGAAGAAAAATCCGCGTGGTCGTCGGCCATCCGCGCCGACCGTCCGACCCAAGAATCCCTCCTCCGCTCGGAATTCGCCGACGCAGGCTGGCAGGCCTCGCGCCTGCTGTCCAACATGTCGCAGACCGAAGACTTCTACTTCCAAGCGATCCAGCAGATCAAGATGGCGCGGTGGTCGCACAACCGCGTGGTGTGCCTGGGCGACGCGGCGTACGCGCCGACCCCGCTGACCGGCTCCGGAACCCCCCTGGCCATCCTCGGCGCGTACGTGCTGGCGGGCGAGCTCAGCCGCCTGCACGCCGGCGAGCACCCCGCCCGCGCCCTCGACGGCTACGAGGCCCAGTTCCGCCCCTGGGTCGAGCAGGTCCAGCACGTCCCCTGGTTTGTGCCTGGGTTTGCCCACCCCAAGGGAAGCTTTGGGAGGTGGTTGTTTCAGTGTGCTGTCAAGACGGTTGAGAGGGTTATCTCCGTCCCGTGGGTGAAGAGGAGGTTGGAGAGTGCGAATAAGACCGAGGAGGATTATGTCCTGCCCAAGTACGAGGCTTTTGACGCGCTGGAGGAGAAGTGGTGAGCTGGTTCACGTTGGTGGTGGGTGCATTAGGGAACGGATAAACGCATTGGATACAGGAGTTGGAGCATATGATCGTAACGGCCACCGGGGCCGACAATTGGCTCATGTATATGTACAAGTAATAGAGATCATAGAATCGCACTCAATCGTCTCACGCTTCACCCAATTCATTCCAAGCATCCTCAACCCACGACTGTCAATTCAAGAGATAAGTGTCTCTTTTCTGGTGTCGGGCTCCTGTCATCAGCAAGTGGACACTACCAAAAGGAGGGGTTTTGTCAACCCCGACAACTTGAAGTCGTCGAGAAACGCGGTCGAGTATACCAGCAGAGCGCGCTGGGTTCTAGGAGGCGTGAGGAGGGCGTTCGGTCTGTCGTCGAGCGAGGTCTGGATCACAGGCGACTAGTCGTCTAGACAAGTCGACATCCATCTCAGTCAGCCGTGCATTGCCACGACCACGATTCGTTCTCCACCGCCTCAGCAGCGAAGACACACAGTCAACGCATCAACTCTGCACACAACATCGTCGAAGCTAGTCCCCACTTCACACATCCACCACCTCACCCTCACCAGGAACCTCACACTTCTCCACCCCACCCAAACCCGCGACAACCACACCATCGCCAACCACGCCCCCAACCCCCCAGGGCACAACCTCACACCACCAGAACACACCCCCATCCACCCCGCCACGATAAACCTTGATCGCCGCCCCGTTCATAACCCTCTCACACACCTCATCCCCACAGTCGTGGTCTCTAAGCCGGCGATCAAACGCGCCCAACCGCGGATCGGAGCGGACGAGGCGACAGAAGTCGCAGATTTTGGCGTACGCGGCCAGCGACCAGATGTTCTGGTACTCGCGCACGAGCGTCTCGCCGGCGGCGGGTGGCGGCGTGATGGGGATCTTGCTGCATTCCGTGCAGAACATTGTCGGTTGCTGGTGTGGTGCTTGAGCGTTGTATGATTCTGAGAATAGACTGTGAGAGAACGGGTAAGGGTTAAGACGTCGAGGACGGTTTGCTTGTCTCACGGCATGTTTCTGGAATATAGAGCTGTTGACCCGTTTAAATCCTCGAGGCTGTTCCGACCGCGCCGAAGATCCCAACCTGGCGGCAACGAGTGATTTCTCGAATTTTCAGACCCGTGCACAGCTATTGGCCGAGCCCCTGGTTATTCTCCAGGGACCGCTGGGAGGCCTAAACCCACGAAAACCCAGTTTCTGTCGTGATAATAAAACATTCTGGAACGCGAGAACGAATGGGCGGGTTTTGCGATGTGGGGAGAGGGTAAAGGAAATAGATGTCAGGGTTGAGTTGGGTTAATGGGCAGGGGATACGTGCGTGACGCTAGGGTGATCGACTCGGGGATGCACGTGGGTAAAGTTCCGAGGTGGCCCTGGCCGAGAGGCACCGGCGAGTGTCTCTGCGTACGTAGAGGGACTTGTGGAGACTGTGTTGGTACAGCGCTGAGAAGGTGTACCTCTTGCACGAAACTCAGACGGCTTAAAGCCATGGACTTGCCATGTAGTGTTCAGCTTCGCCGCTCGATCGAACAAAAACCCTGCGACACGACCAAGTCCGGCGGCAACGACACTGCATCAAAATCAGCTCATCGCTGACCGTCGCTCGCATTTCACTTGGTCTTGCCAAACTCAAACACCTCTTTGTCCTTCCAGTACCCTCTTTCATATCTCCAGAGGACCAAACCCTGCACCTGACCTTCCGTCCGTTGAAACTCCTTCTGGATCTCCATCAAGGCCTTCTCAACCTCGCGCTTATCGTCAACCTTGTTCAACACGGTATAGTGCGGTCTAATCCCACGATTGTCCTGCTCACTTAGAAAGTCCTCCCACCGTGTTCGTAGTAGCTTGTGTACACCTTCGATGGCGAATTTTGGACTACTTGCATTGATCAAAATGTTGACCATCTTTGGACTTGTCGCTTCTTCGGCCACAATCGGAAAGGGGCGCTGCTTTGAGCAGACATCCTCGACATCCTTCTTGATCTCCTCGAGGCGAGAGCCTGGCAGAGCGTGGAAGAGGGTGATGTGAGCATCGAGACGATTTATTTTGGGTGGAAAGTACTTCTTCCGTAGACCCGTCATGTAATTGTGAAGGTGTGAATCTGTCAGCAGGGACAAGATGTAGTGCTGCTCCGTCTCACCGTTGGGAGAGGGAGATCTTCGGTTGGCATTGGTTTTGGGAATGTATTGCGATGGTCGGACATATTCCTCCGCTCTGTAAGGCCCAGAGCGTTGACTGATGTGTCCACCACCTTGCGAGGGTGACTTGTTTGACTGCGGTTTCGAGCTTGACTCTTTATGATTGCTATCTTTGTGTTGACTCGTCTGGTACGACTGATGCTTCGAGTCTGACGGATGACTACCGTCACGCGCCGACTTCTGTTTGTCGCTCGACTTTTCTTCTTGACCTTCGGCCTTCCTCTTTCCTCCCGCTATGGAGGCATAAGTCTGTCTGCTAGCCATCGATAGGACTCTAGTGTACGGTGGCGCTATCTGATGACAGTAACAACAACCAATTTGCCGCGTAGCTACGTAGCACCTCATCGAACTCTGCCTGGAATTATACAAGAATCGACTCCCCCTTCAACTGTTCTCTAATTTACCTTATGTTATCGTTGATACTGACCGCAAAGCCATTATCAAAAAGACAAATTCAGAAGCGGAACTATGTCTTTCCTTCGATGGCAGGAGAGTACGAACGCCATCACGTCTTTAATTTCACTAAAAATCGATGACGTCTTCGAGGCCGCATTGAGACAGCAAAACTGACTAGTAAAGATCCATAATCGTCATTATACGAAGCAATGAAAACAGATCTTTATAAAGCAGCATGAACAGATGTGTAACGAGGAGGCAATCATGATAGCGTTACTGCTGTTGGACTGTTGAGGAATTTAGTGTGGGTGGCTCGCAGCAGAGAAGGCGCGGAGAGAAATATCCGAGGCTACGAGACCCCGTTGCGATGATTGGTTGGCCTGCTGTTGGCCTAGATATCGATGCCAATCAGTAATATCGGACGAGAAGCGAATCAATCAGTTGGCTGGTTGGAGAAACGGCTGGCTAGAGAGTATCAAGTCACAGGCTGGCGACTGAGGTGAGCTTCATCTGAGAGACGTTCTACTGAAAAAGCTTGCACGAGTACAAGATTTTCTTCACACAGCACTGTAGCACCAGTGAAGGTATATGTTGCATTCCTCCTCCACACACGCATGTATGGATATATGTGTACTCATGTAAGTTCTCGCTTCAACATGGCTCGAAATCAAATTCTCGACGCACCCACTCTTCTCGGAGAATTAAGTCTTCGACCTCCTGAGCGGTTTTTCGCTCCGAAACACCGAATGTGTTATTATACTGGTATGGCCCATCCACTATGACTCGAGTCTGGTCGTACAAGGAGAGATGACAGCGACAGATGTCTTAGTAAACGTTGTCGCAGTTCGGAGACCCTTCGTCAGTATCGCTAATGCACCTTCCTAGGTACAAATGACATCCGTCTGAGCAGGGATACTCTCGTCCCAACAAGCTGTTGTCACGACGGACCACCAGATCGCTGACTGGAAGCCCAAAGACGGTTGAGACAGTGCCGAGGAGAATGATGACGGCTGTGAGGAGAGGGTTTGCGAAATACATGGCCGCTGAATGTAACCTAGAAGAGGTCTAAATTGGAGTTCGCAGTAAGGAGAGATGGACCTTGCGTGCTGTGAATCTTTAGATCGAATTACTTTCTTCACTTCGATGGTACGAAGAGCATAAGAGAAAGGTGGAGAGTATGGCGGCAGCCTCTGTACATATCCTCGTTTACCATGACCTCCTTCACTCAGCTTTCCAAGTGTCTCGACTACCCAAGTGTACACCACACAGTTTAGTCTCGCATACTTTTGGCCCTCTCAGTACCTGAATTAGAAACGCCACTGGCGTCAACACTCGACCTCCTTCTTCAGAACCCTGAACGTCTGCGTTTGAACTTTTGCAGATCGAAGCCATTTTCAGACGCAGAAGGGTCTTGAGTACGTAATATCAAAACCTCAAACCTGTTTCCCTTGGGTGAATCGTAGGAAACAACTGGCATGCTTGACGTTAATGGATTTTGGTTTCCCTGTCCTGTCATGGGTTGATCGACTGCTGCTAATTGCCGACGTTCCCTTGAATGCAGGCTGTCGAAGCGAACGCAGGTAACACGAGCCTCTGCACCAAGGCGTGTTTACAGGGTTCGCTTTACAAGCCAGATGAAGGTTCAGCGACACGAACTCTCCCACTACCAGTCGGAGTTCACGAACCTTGGATTGTGTACAGCGAGGTCGGGAAAACTGAATGCACATCTACCAGTTTAGCCACTAGCACATTCACTTCAACATCGTACAACTGAGACACCCGGAAGAGGAAGCTGTCCAAGACGAAGAGACTTCTCAAATGAGCTGACCACACCTCCGGATAGTACGTGCGAGGCACGACATGCAGCAGGAGATCAGCAACTGTGCATGCAATCTCGAAGATTTTCTGTAGCATGCGAGTACCGTGAACCGCTATCAATGTTGCTGCTCTGGTGGCGAGAAGATGCTGAAGTCGATGCGAAAGGTGTATGGAATAATCTACCGACATGCAGTCTGGATCATGGCTTTGCGGGTTGGGGGACAACGGGAACTTGTGCAGTGCCATCTGCCACACCAAGGTTCGCAGCCAAAGCCTCGTGATTGTAATGTCCACCCATTGCAGATCTGTAAGCTGTCGTATGTCTTTCTTCCACATGTCTGTTTCGTTGCCTAGCTCCGATTGTTTCTGTTGGATCCACTTCAATGAAAGGTCGAGACTATCCTTATCCTTGTGGAAACGTAAGAAATCATCGTCCACCACTGCATACAGTCGAGCAATCCAAGAGAACCATGTGCTCACTCCAGATGGAATATCGGCGTCTGCTTGAGGAAGCTCTGATAGAGGTGATAGAATGCTTGCTTGACCTTCGGAGAGAGATTGAAAGCGATCATGGATGAAGACTAGCCAGTGGAGGCGTACTCTCTGTGCAGCTAGCTTGGGTTCAAGTGAAGCTTGATACTCCCTGTCGTCAACACGAAGTGCTTGGAGACCTGCAACTGCTTCCATTTGATAGGAAATTCTCATACCACGATCGTGTTTTGCAGCAAACATACCTATTGAAGTAAGCACAGACACCAGTACAGTATGTATGCTGATCTGCTCTATATGCAAGAGGGGACCTCTCCCTCGCAGAGCCATTTCAAACAGCGTTCTCGCATCGTCTGGCATAGCCTGTGATCCAATTGGATGAACTTGCGCGAGATTGATTGTCTGTGCAGCCAGGCAGTACACCAGAGCCGAGTTGTCGGTAGAATGAGTAAGACTCTGAATGGCGGCGCGATATTCCTCCTCATCAATAATTGGAATCATAGGCAAAGTCAAACTACAGTAATCGCCGAAAAAACTCCAGAAGAAGTCAGCGGAAAACATTTGTGAGCCTGGTGAGGCAGGTTGATGCTCCAAGCCTTGAGCTGCAGACTCATGAGGCGAATCTGATGGTATGTGATTCCTGCATGTCGCGATAAGTTCTCCAAGAGCGATGGATCGTCTCGACCTGGCCGATTGGCGGCGAGAAATGAAGACATATTTCAACCCTGCTTGAGTACAGTTACCGCACTTTGAACCGCCGTCGCACTTTACTTTTCTTCGACGGCAAGCATTGCACGCGCGGGAAATTTCAGGTCGTTTCTGTGCTGGCTCGCCATCCAACGTGCTTGTTTCACTGTCCATAGATTTCTGTTTCACACCTGCCTCAAATCCTTCAGGACCAGATCCCACGTGCAATACTTTGCCTATGAGCAGTTTCTAGTATTTCAGTCTGACCTGAACACGTCTGATAGGTGTCAATGTTTGGGCTTCGGCGCGATAATCTCCATAGCACAAGCGTGCATTCTACCGCAGTTAGTTTGTCCAGAGGCCACACACGGCAATCTGGTCAGAAGCGTTAGTCAATGTCAGTATATCGCACTGGAGCAATCCGTGCTCAAAGCTTCCGCAGACGAGTGCTCCGTGACTCAAATCGACAGGGCCGGCAGTCTGATAAGAGGTGAACCTTTCGAACCTTACCTCAGCGCGTGTGACATCAGCAACGCTGGGTGTCTGTCTCCTGGCTCAGGTGCGAACAACAGACCTGCAGGGTAAGCGGAGAACGATTGATATGTTCTCAAGTCAAACTCGGTCTGAATCCAAACTGTCCGAAGCTCGAGAACGATGTGGTGAAGATGGGGTGTCGTTCTGTACGAATCGACATGTTCCAGGATCTCGGTCCGAGTCTTGTGGGTCCGTTTACTCTGACCAACCAGGGCCAACAAAGGTAGGTAATATCAAACTGTAGACTCCGTCTTGCAACCCGAGAGATGAAAGAAATGCACGAACGTATAGATTGGAGTTCCTTGACAAGTACTACGTGGAGGTTAAAGATTCACAAGTGCAATAATGTAGACGCTCCTACTTTGCAGCAGCAAAACACTCCTCGACATGGACGACGAGCTCCATTTGCAATCCATGGGCATAAAATAGAAGCATTTATACGCACACCTATTGGAGCCCAAATTGGCTCACATTCACCGAAACCATGGACCCGTGAAACCAATAGACGGCAAAAGAAACCGAATTGTAAGTGGTTGCGAATATATCCAGCCAAGTAGACAACCCTAGTTTCAAGCTGTTATACAATTGCCAGCCTACCCTTCCGCAGTCGTCTTGGCCTAGAATTGGTCTCTTCTCGCGTTCGATACTGCTTCTGTTCATCCGGTGAGGCTGATCGTGACGCTGGCAAATGATCTCTAAAACTCAACACGGTAAAAGTCTTCTCGGGTCCAAGCAGGACTTCCTACATAGCACTTGGACCGGGCTCTGCATGTTCATGTGCCGTGACCTTTCCAGCTTCAACGTCTGTCTGCTCACGTACCACTTGAGGGGCGTATTTCTTGGCCTCCCACCCTTCTGGTCCCACATACGTGTCAAGACCTACACCACGCCAGAATGCATTGCTGCGACTTCTAGCGCCCCAAGCCCAGCCTGCACCACGGCGGATCGGTAAGTGATAGTATCGAAAGCTGAACCAGGAGGTGAAGATACCCAGTAGAGAGCCGGAAATGATATCGAAACCGTGGTGATGATAGTCAAACCAGCGCGAGACGGCGACAAATGCAGCGGTGCCGATTGGAACGAACACCAATATCAACAGGTATATCGGAGGTGCAGCAGCTTGATTTCGTGGAGGGTTGTCTTCATTGTAGAAAGCGACTCGGTGGTATTCTTCCTGAAACTCGGTGGACCCACTGTCTCTTTCGTCTGTCGAATTCTTGTTGATCTTTATTGGCGAATTATATGGTGAACCAGTGCGTCCTTGTGGTCTCAGAACTCCAGCGGGGTTCAAGATCGGTATAGTGACGGCAAATTTTGCGCTCACCCACAGGGAAAGGTAAAGGAGACCTGCCCAACTGAAGGATGAATGACCTGATGGCCAACTCGCAAACATGTTTCGTAGTGCCTGAGGATCCTGTTCTTGACATATTCTGTAATCGACCATGATGGGCACCGCGCCGCCATTGAGCTGAGTGCCTAGACCTCCCACCTGGTACTGCTGAATGTTGCTCAGATCTGGTCGGCACACAGCCAACATGTGTGGTCTCGGCTTGCCCGCCAAATCCTTCAATCCCTCCGTGATCATGAAAGCACTAGCCAAGGCGAGAGCCAGACCCATCCATGCGGTATTCCATTCCCACAACTTCCGACGCCAGATGAGTGATCGTGGTGTTCCTTTCGCCGACGCTGCCCCAGGCACGAAGACGAAGGTAAGAATGAACGTGATGGCAGCGGGAGCAACGAGTCCGACCAGGATCATAACCGTCACTGACACGGTGTCTCCTTGATATGGATACGATATGCTTGGGTCTTGTAGTGCGAAGGCTCTTTTACTCGTATGATGGATCTTGTTGAATGCGCCGCCAACACCGGCGATACCTCTGTAACAACCAAAACGTTAGCATGTGGAACACAACACGATTCCTGCAGTCGTCTTCACTCACAATATGCATATCCAGTCCCAGACATAAGACAAGATCAAACGCTTCGATATGTGTATCGCACCACGGGCGAGAGTCTTCGCCGACTGCGAATGCGAATCCATCGCGGCGGTTACAAAAGCACGCGACTCCAAACAAAGTCGCACAGGGTCAATCTCCCGCCACTGGGCTGTTGCACTGACGAAGTTTTAAGTTGTATGTCAACAGTAGAGACAGCGTCGAAGCGAATGAGTGTAGAGCAAAGCCTCCCGAGAGCGTTGATGAAAAGCCAGGCTCGCAGGGGAATACTGAGCATAATAGATGGAGATGGGCACGCCGATCTTCGAGTGGTAGTCTCAGATCTGGTGGAATCTAGAGGCGAAGGAAGAGTGACTTAATTGGTGGAAGGGGAAGCAGGGTGACGTTAGGCGGCCTCCATCCACCTGCGGGATGGACATCCCTGGCGGATTCCATTTTTACGCCCCGACATGCATTGCGAAACACGGAGGCTGAGCACAAAATGTTCGGCCTCACGTTGCAGCTTTGGTTGCTTGGCACCCAAAACATACCCATGGACGTTGAGCATGTCGGTGGACCTCTTCACTCAGACACTGATCCTTGTCGCATAAGTTGTTGAGTCTCTCACGTTGCATCTACAGCATGGACATCATAGTTACTTGTCAGTGGCAACTGTTGGAGGAGAGAGAAAAAAGGTGCCGAGTCCATACAGGCGGAGAGTCGGTCACTTATGGGATGCCTAGAGTTCCTGGGCTGAGGTAAGTGCTTGCATACTTTGCCGCTGTGACACTTCCGCTCAGGCCTTGCATGTGACAAGCATACACGAGTGCATTGACTGGATGTCAGGGACATTCTGAATCGCAAGAGAATGCTTTATACATTTTAATACATCTTGTCTAGCGCCTGTCGCATCTAGGATTTGCCGTCTAAACCTTCGTAGTAATTGTAACCAAAGCTCTTTGACGGGTCGTTAAACCTCAGCTTTCTGTCCAACTCGTCGATCTTTTGTACATCTTCAGCGTCAAGCTTGAAGTCGCCCTCCAGGTTAGCCTTAATCCTGGATGGTGTCTTGGACTTGGGAATGACTGAGCGTCCTTTGGCGATACCCCATGCGAGAGCGACTTGGGCGCCATTCTTGTTGTACTTCTTGCCAATCTCAACCAACACAGGGTCATCGATCAATTTGCCGATTTCCTTGCCTGAGTCGTAGATCTCGTTCGAGTTGCCAAATGGCGAGTACTGGGTTACGTGGATGTCGTTCTTCTTGTGGAAGTCGGTGAATGACTGCTGTGCCAGGTACGGATGGTTTTCGAATTGATGTGCGGCGGGCTTGATCGAGGCATGCTCCAATAGACGCTCTACCTCCTTCTGGCTGAAGTTCGAAATACCGATAGCCTTGGCCTTGCCGGACTGTGTGCATTTCTCCATGGCTTTCCATGTGTCGACGTAGTCTGTGTCGCCAGTCAACAACTTGTCGCCATCCTTAGGGAACAAAGAGTCTCCTCGTTTAAACGAGGAGGGCCAGTGCATAAGATACAGGTCAACGTAGTCGGTCTGGAGATCTTTCAAAGACGCATCAAGTTGCTTCTCCACGTCTTCCGGGTGATGTGCGTTGTTCCAGAGCTTGGTGACCAAGAAGATCTCGTTTCGAGGAACACCGCTCTTCTTGATGCCAGCAGCGACGCCCGGTTCGGTACCGTAGACTCTAGCTGTGTCGATGTGTCTGTAACCGGCTTTCAGAGCTTCATACACCGCATCAGCCTGAGCGTCCTTGTCTTGCCAGGTCCCAAAACCCAGCGATGGGATCTCAGCGCCCGTGTTGAGCTTCGCCTTTGTGCCCGAGTAAGAAGTCATGGTTCGTGATGAGTTGGTGATGTGTCGAGTCAATTGTGATGCGCGGGCAGAAGCCCGCAGTGCTGAGGTTAAGGACATTATATAAAGCACTGGAGACACGAGTCCGACTATGATGCAACCGCCAGGCACGACATAGAATTTTCAACGAGGGGTAAGAATTTAAGGACCATACCGTTTGTACATAGCACATTGTCTAATCTCATGTAGAATGATACCATGACGGAATCAATGATGGCCATGACGTGAATGCGGAGTGACAAACAGCGGAAAAACGGAGACCCCATCCACAGGCCTCATGCAGATGCCCTGATCAACAGGGTCCATTGTGATGCTTCTGGAGCCACACGTCTCCTATTCCGCAGTTGTCAACATGGAAACCTGTAACGAAGAGGTAAAACAGCCTGATTCTTGTGAATATCTAAACCCTCTTCATCTATCCCTACTTCTAAGATAATCACTTCTTCGCGTGCCATACTGACACGATCAGCATAGCTGGGCAGAGTAGCACTGCCGATACTGCCCAGCAAGCAGCCTACAAAAGAGGTTTCTCTCGCCATCAAACACTTCCTGCATTCTCAGCCTCTAACAGAGTATCCATAGCCATCTATAGCTCCTTTGAGACGAAGCGCACCCAGTCGACGAACAGATCCACGATCTCGTCGCCAGTATCTTTAGAAGTGGACATTACTCCGCCTTGAACGGCAGCGCCTGGCGCCTTGTAAATTCTGCTTGTGAGGTGCATAACATTCACCAACTTTCACCTTGCCTGTCGCCAGAGCGCACACCCTGTATACCGGCATGCAGGACGGTTAGTGCTCAAAATTCTGGCATTGAAGGCGTGATGCTTAGTGACTGTGGAATGGCATGTTGTTGTAGTCTCGATCGCATAGTTAATCGACAAGCGTCAACCAAACTCTTTTTCCAGATCTGAATCGCTTCTGGAATACACAAACGCTCGCCGGATGAATTCATACCACAGGTCATTGTCTCTGAGTTTGTGACGGCCCTTACCGTGAGCAGGGAAAAACTGATCACCATCATCGTCCTCAACATTGAACCCTAGAAACTTCTGCAATCCAGCGGAAGCTAGTCGAACAATGGACCCGTCATAGATCGAATTGCTGTCTGCACGAGTCTCGGGGTCGATGAAGCTCATTGCCTTGGCTAAGCCGAGCCATTGTTTGGTCGTCAAGTCGCTCATATTGTACATGTCGGAGCTGTTTGTTGAGTACTCGACCACATATTCGAAGCTATTGGACTTTTCCATCCGAGGACTCCTTTCGAGCACTGGCTCTCGGCCTCTTTGGTCGAGTTCATTGAGCAATGTGATGTTTGCATAGTATTGTGTCCATGACAGAAGAGAGAATGTTTGCGGAGAGTAAGCGGGTCCCGGCGGGGCTGTTCGTGGTGGTGATAGAGGGACCGGAAAATCTGGTCGGACAGGCCTCATCTTTTTTGGTTTCTTCCCACGTTTTTTCCTCCCCTTCTTTTTCTTCTTGTTCTTCTTGTTCTTCTTGTGTTTTTTCTTCTTCTTTATATCTGACTCCATTTCTGATTCGATATCGTCGTCATCGTCTTCAATTTCATCAAAGTCTGACACTGTCGAAGGGTCCTTTCGTTTCCAAAAGCTGTTTTGATGCTTGAGGTCTTTCTCCGTGGCGAGATGACCTTGAGGTAAGCCGATGGCAGGATGATCATTATCGAGCCCAGTTGTGTTGTACTCCAGTACTCTGATCGAAGGGAGGAAATTCGGCACAATACTTGGTGAAACGAGTGATACGGCAAAGCGTTCTGCGAATGCCCCTCCGACAGACATCAAGAACTCGTCTATCTGATTGTTGTTCCTCCTTTTGCTGTCTGCAAAGTCACTCAAAGTGTCATAAGTTACACCCGGTGGCGGAGTAGGAAGATGTCTCCAAGCTGTGTGTAAAGATTTGAGATATCCTTTCTTCGCCAGGGCGTGAACTGTCTCGTTAGAAGAGCCATCGAATTCAAAATTGTCGTGTTCGACACTCCAATGGTCAGTCTCGGCATCGAGTTTGTAGATTGAATTCTGAAAATCATGAAAGATGAAGTGATCGACGTTCATGTGGCCGTAGAAGTTAGCTACGATTACATCTCTGTACTGGCGCAACCAAAGAGTGTACTTCTGATAGCAGCTTTCGTCCCAGACGTGCTTCTTTTTCATCCTTGCAGGGGGTACATGACCTATCATGAATGCTTTCATTCCACGCTCTCTCATGAACTGCAGCTGAATCCTTAACCATTCCATGTGTTCGTATCCTGCCTCGGTTTTAATGTCACAGCCAAACGAAGCCGCATTTGCATCGAAAAAGTACATGGTGTTCAGGCTGATTACAGCAAGTTTGTTGGGAATCACTTCGGTCCAGAACCAAGCGCCTCTCGCAAAAGAATGCTCTTGCGCCTCAGGTATGAAACTTTTCCAGATGTCCAAAAAGTTTTGAGTCCACTTGCTTGGGCCAGGTAAGAAGATGTTGTGTGGAGTAAAGTCGTTGTTGCCAATGTTAGGAATGATGGGAACAACAAACTCATCTAGTGGACTCTGGCCTGGATCGCTTCGGTGTATTCTGAACGTTTCAGCCAACTTCTGTGCCACAAACGTGTTTATGTCGAGCACCAGTTTGCTTGAGCGAGGTATTCTGGGATCATTGTCGTGTCGAACCGCATCGCCAGTGAAGATGACAAAATCGATTTCATCCTTGACATTCTTCTCTATCCACTCGAATGTAGCATTCACTAGCTCTTCCGGAGAATCGCATCTTGTCACAGGAGCTCCGTAGCGGCCTGTCTCTGGTCCGCCATGGCCATGATGACACGAGGAGTGATGACCGTGCTTGGTCCCGGGTTTGTAGAACGGGTCAAAGTGTATGTCTAGTGGAGGTGAAGGTCAGCACATCTGAAGAATGATACATGCAACGTGCTTACCAGTGATGTGCAAGAACTTTCCCTTCAGTGGTCGAGTGCCGTCTGTGGGTTGTCGTTGGACGACGGACTTCAGTTCAGGCTGAACATTCAAGTTCGCAGGTGCAGAGCTGCATATCCCTGCGAACAACAGAGCCCAGAAAAACCACACCATTTTGCAGTTCACAGAAGCAATGTCGCCTGCGAGCGACCTGCCAGAGATTCAAGTCATAGTGTTGCTTCACGACCCAAGAGAAATGGGGAGCGTAACGTGTGAACAAGACAAGTCAAGGGCTGAAGAATAGGGACTGCGTGTTATGCACACGCGCTCGTCCTGCCTTCGCGGATTTCTGTGGGCACGTCATGCGGTCAGTCAGTAGTAGGGGAGGCCACCCGGCTAAGGCGCAGCAGTGGAGCATTACCCGCAGAGGGCACCGGGTCACCGCGAAGCTAAACTTTACGCAGATACGAACGGAGTGCAAGAGTACTTCTCCAGCTGGTGCTCCTCCTCGGATCTCGGTGAGTGGGACGGGCGAGATCGAATCTCAGACGTTCGCGGTCTCCCCCAGATATCTACTGGTATACGAGTCGACTGCACACCCGCAGGCAAGACGGTGAGGTGAGCATAAACAGAACCCTTCGAGTCAGTTTCAAGTCAACAGTACTTGCCTACCTAGCCCCCCAAGAACTGTCATTGACAGGGTTAGGCAGGAATAGGCCCAGCCCTGGACACCCTCAAGCGGCGCCCGCCTCCACCGCTTCAAGATGTTGTTCGTGACCACGGGCAGGACGCTGACTCCGCTGCAACCAATAGCGTGCATAAAGCAGTACACGTGGAAGCCGAATCAGAGTTGATTGACTGTCATACAGTTGCTAACTCCCGTCCTTATGTCAAGACGCCATCCTGGTGTCCTCATTTATCTAAATTACTCCTAACACGGCCTTCACTCTCACACCCTTTCTCAATCTACCCGAGCGGTTGGTCCATGTGAAAGTAAACGAAGAGGACATTCCTTTGCGTCTAAGGAACAATGATCTGGCCCAATAGACTGTTACAGGCTCCTCAATTATGACAGGTCTGAAAGCAACATGCGCAAGCCGCGCTACTATCCATAACCAGTGCAACCCTTTGTTGACATCCATCATGTGGACACTCGACACTCATAGCAACGTCATACGAATATCAGTCGGACACTAATTTGACGACAATCTTACAACAGGCTTACGTCCCCCCCATACCACTACCACCATGTTGCATGTAGTCGTAACTCTGTCCGTGCATTGCGTCTGGCGACATGTCCGAGTGCTGCTGGCTACCGGGACTCCAGGTGTTTTGGAATAGATTCGATCGATGCATTGCTGAACTGGGTTCATTGAAAGCCTGGCTGTTCGGTGACGGTTGTTGCGACAACGAATTGTACGAGCCTTGATCGTAGTGGAAGTTCGACGAGTTACTGGAGAATGTCATTGGTCCTGGCTGCTGTGTGGTGTATGTTGTTGTCCCTGGTTGAAATGTCTCCCGACCAAACTCTTGCTGCTTGTTCTGCAGACGGGCTGAAAGAACAGCGGATTCTTGTTCGAATCGAAGCCGCATATCAGCATTGCCCCACCGGGTGCGTGCAAACTCAAGAATGTTGGTGACCTTAGTGATGAAGGCGATTGCTCTCGAGCAATTGTCAGCAGCAGTCACATTTGGGCTGTGAGCTTCTGGCACTAATTTGTGCTGATGTCGAAGCAACTTATCAAAATCTGACCAGATGACATCTTGAAACTGCCTTCCTGCGAATTTGGCACGAGACACATCCTGATATGTCAAGAACGCCTGCTGCTCTAGATGCTGCAGTCGCATTTGTAGCTGCTCCACGTATTGAATACCGAAATGAATGACCATTGCCTTGTTGACGTCCGTCATACGACTGATGGGGTTGTGGTAATTGGGCGAAACCGCGAGCAGCTGTGACCAAAGAAATTCCAGCACATACTCATTAGTGTGAGATGCAGTCCATTCTTGACGTGACGAAAACCTTGTTGCTTGGTAAAAGCCCGACTGCATACGACGAAGATCGAAGAGGAATAGAGAAGGACGCACTGACCTGAGGAATAGCTGCGATGGCGATCTTTTCTCGAGGTCAGTGGCCAAGGTTGGCAACCCGACATTCGGCGCCGAGTCATCGGTGAACGAAAAGGGATATCCTTGAGCCATGCTGATATATCTATCGAGAGCATAGGTGCAATAGAACACTCTGCGTCGAAGATCTAGGGCATGCTTCGATAGCTTTGACTCTGCCGCAGGTTCACAGTGTAGACCGAGATCAACCAACAAACGGGAAGCCATCCCGATAAGATACCAACTGTCAAAGTGCTCTGGATCCACCAAAGCGTACTGCACAAGTAGCAGAAGAGCTTGGATGCCGCTCGTTGACCCAGGCTGAATGACGTTCTCGATGAGCTTCATTGCTGCTGATATGTGTTGCATAGCTGTCTCGTACTTACCGTCGCCCTTCGCTCTGCATGTTGATGCTGCTGATATAGCCAGGACCAGACGAACATTCCAATGATCTAACGGTGGCAAAGAATGTGCTGGCAGCGTTTCCACTTTTGCCAGAGAGCTCATGAAATCCGTCTCAGAAAAGAATGGCAATATAGTGTATATGTTTGTGAAGTAATGATCGATCAGTGGGGTGATGGCATAGCGGGATGGCATCAGCATGTTGGCAGACGCTGGTGGCAGCGGCTTCTTCAATGCCGTTGCCATCAAGAGACGTGAAAATGACATGGTAGAAGTGAATCCATGGAAGTCTCTGGAGGTGGCATTCACCGTCAGAAAGCCGAAGTCGCTCACCAGTTCGTCGAGATCTGAAGCCTCTTTCCGGCGTGTGCCACTGATAGTCCGGCGCTGAGGAGACGGCCGTTCTCCCATCAACCCAGACATCGACATATTATGAGTCGAATGCTGCAGGTCAGACCGCGACCTAGCATCGTTGAGTTTCCTCTCCAGCCTTGAAATCACCGTCTCCAATGCGGCCACATAGCTTCTCTCTTTTCCTTTTGCGAAGTCATCGTTGGCACTCGAGCACTCGCTTGCCTTGCCAGCCCTCTCGCAGGCCGAGCATGCTGGTAGTTTACCGTCGCACTTGATCTTTGCAGAACGACATCGCGCGCACGCAGCAACCGGGCGCGACACTCGCAACGACGGGTTCAGGAGACCCTCGATTGACTCTGACTTGGCCATGGGTGGAGGTTTTGCAATGTGCCACAGTGATGTGAAGGGTCAACCGCTACTATCGCCACGAGAAGGGCCGGAGTGTAACCGGACAGGTCTGGCGCCTAACCTGAAATTCGCCAGTGGACCGCAGGATGGAGCCCGCAGATGACACGGCCGTGCTCGAGGAAAAAAACGTGGTCTAGACTGCTTGGTCAGTGCCGACGACTCGTGCAATCTCGTGGTAAAACGCATCAACAAAATGGACCAGCAGCGCGGATCCGAGGGCAACGCACCACGACGGCTGCGGCAGTTGAGGCTGATAGAGCTGACCGCGCACGCAATTGGAGAGCGGCCAGCCAGTCACCGCTTCGCAACCGCAGCCCCGCGCGAGCCACCAGCGCACTCCCCCTCCCCCTTTGCGTTGAGCTGAAGTGTCCGGCACCAGACCCTTCCTCTGCTGCTGCGCTGCTCTTGATCCCGTCTTCACTGCGCTGTGGGTGTTCTCCCGCGCGGCTTGTCGTGATTGCGCCAAGATACGGAAGCTGAAGATAGCGGACAGGGTCACTCCACCTTGGTGCATGCTCCTGGGTCTCCACGCTCGCCTGCTCGCTGGGTGCTCAATTGCCTACCGAGCCCTCGGGGCCTAGTCCATCGATTGGCCACCTGCAGGGCTCGACTGCTGTGTTGCTAATGCGAAGCAACGTAGATTGTGCAGCACTCATCCTCCCTCCATCTTCTACCACGCAACCCACAGCAAGGCTTCGGCGTGGCCGATATACTATATTCGGGCGTCATGAAGGCGTGAAAATCACCCCACGAATCCAAGCCGCATCTACCAGATCGACAACGGGCCCAGCGCCATGAGCCTCCTCTAGGCCCAAAAAATCCCGAAACCGACAACCCTAATGGCAGACAGTAAGATCTCTAACCTGAACCCTGGTGGTGGCGGCCAAACCACAAGTCGGACGAAGGAGCGAGTCTTTCACACCGTCACTGCTTGTGTGCGATGCAGACAGGTATGTCCGTACTTCCTTGTACTACTTCGTGGCTGACGCAGAACAGCGCAAAACACGCTGCGATCCTGCCCTCCCTCGGTGCGAACCTTGCGAAAGAGCGAACTCATCGTGCGAGTATTACGACTCCAGTCGGAACAGACAGATCTCAAGAACGTACATTACCTCCCTGCAGGATACGGTCAGGAAACTGAGCGCCGAATTGAAGGCGTTGGAGCTCGAAGACGATCAAGATGCCGACCACGAGTCAATGGCAAAGAATGGTGGGTTGGTCCGGTTCAATGAACGAGATGATTCCAGGTTCTTGGGTCCGTCGAGTGGCATAGCCATCACTCGTTTCGTGATGGAGTTTGCGAAACAGAGCACCGCTCGCAAGACCATCCGCGATATTGTGCCCATGCACCAAGCTGAAGAAATCAAGCAAAAGTTTGATCATGAAAGTGCAAAGCCTACGTCGAAAGTGTATCCTATGATCAGCTCCGTGGCCGCGCCAGGTCTCCCAAAGCGCGACCTTACAGACAAGCTAGTTAACGACTACATGATCAAGGCACAGTACGCGTTACCTCTACTACACGAACCAACTTTTCGGTCAGAAGTGGACCTGGTATACAATGGTTCTACAGACCCAACACTCAACTTCCAGGTGCGCTTGGTCATCGCCATCAG